>JAMKCH010030332.1:0-42465 GCA_023653785.1 Ophioderma brevispina
AGCTGCTACTTTCACGAAATACCTCTTTTTGAGACATTTTTACGACAGTGGTTGTCGAACACTTTTTAATGCTGAGTAATGGCCATCTTTTAAAAGTGATATGATTTGCCATCTTGGTTTGTTCCGACAGAAATTTGAGTTTTCCGCTTGTGAAATTGAACGGACTGAGTAAGGAAATTCAAAATGTCAGATAGACTCTTACGTAACTGGCATTAGTGAACGGAATGTGTGCTGTTATTTGAGGAAGCAAAACAGCGACATGTGTGGGCAGAGTTTTCGAAGTATTTATAAGAATTTGGTAGCGGTTGAAGTCTACGACCGGCGAATCGATCGCAAAAGTGATCGATCACCGGCTCATGTGAAAAGCCTTAATCTTGAACACCTTTCAGAAAGTTCAACTCTTAAACTCTTTACCTAATAATTCAATTGTAACCTTTCATCGTGAGTCGAAACACCAAGTGACAAATTTTTATGCACCTCTTTGAGGGAATATAATAATCACCGATCGTGTAACAAGAACTTTTATTTGTCGCATTTCATACCATCACTAAGCTCTATACCAGTATTTACCATTTTCTACCTTCTATGCCTATAGTTCCCTTGCATATGCATCTGATATTTTGTCACCACCAGTCTCTTGACTTCTGTAAGTCGCACTCCAAAATAAAAAGGACAAGACAACGATTTTACATGCAAGTGTCGTGCTATTATTATTTGGTTTCTTATCTCAAATCATTACATTAGCTGCTTTATATGTCTAACATTTCGAGTCTCAGCATAGACCATGTCTCACTTATTTAAGATAAATCTAATCTTAGGGACCAAAGGGACCTTGGAAGGAACATATAAAATACCAAACAAAGCTAAAGTCCAAAATTACTGATATTTTGTCACCCAAGATTTTAGATGGGCTTAACCCTCGTTACCGAAGGGGGGGGGGGGTGGTTACCCCCCTTCAGGTTTTTCCCGTCTTTCTAAACCCCCTTCTTTGGTGCCAAATTATTTAATTAATTGTCAATTGCCATGTTTCTCTCCTTTTTAATCCAAAACAAACATCCACCGGGTATAGGTAAGATACGGTATCCCAAAGTGAATGGATAGGGGAGCTCACCTCCCCCCTCCGGAAGGGAAGAACCAACATGCCTACCACAACACAGGAACATACAGACACTTGATTTGTTACCAATAGATAGCTATGGGCCCTCTCTTCCCTTGATACCAATGAGTACCAACATGCCTAGCATTACGTACGTCACAATGACGTCATAAAGTTCACATGTCCAGCAAACGGCCATTTCCATAGACACACACCGAGGTGAAAAATTCAATTTTGCGCCAAAGGTTGAGGAAAATCAGATTTTCATGCGTTTTTTTACTCTACTTGATGGGAAATGCCTAGTTTTTATATAAATGACATAATTTTAGAGCTATAATAGGGGTGTTTGAGGTCGCTTAAATTGCGAATATCAAATTTCACCCTATAGTTCATTTTTTTTCTACTTTCCTCAACATATACGTCATGGTGACGTCATAATGGGATGTTAGTACTTATTTTGGTACAATGGAAGAAGAAACTCTAAGCTATCCTTTGGTAAACCAAATTTACGGAATCGGGTGTTCAGTAACCAAATCACAGGGGGGTTAACCACCCCCCCCCCCCCCCTTCGGGAGTTTTTTGTTTCAAAAATGCTCCGGTAGACGAGGGTTAAAATTCCCTTTACAATCAAAAGGGGGAAAAGGAACAATAATCACTTAGTGAAGGGTCAGTTTAGGACGCCTATGGATTAAAAGGTACGTGGGATTTTACAGGTCTATTATACTTGGGTAAATTGCAAAGTGACACCATCCAATAAGTTAGGACGATAAGTCATGTGGGCCAAGGGAACACACCCAAATTAGCTTGTATTGGAACAGAGGAGGTGTGAGCATATAGGGGTGACGTGGTTTGTGTGTCAAGAACATGGGTGTGTGAAGGGGATTAATAAAGGTGGGTCTTTATCTGGAGAACAACATGGGGGTGTTGGAAGTGACAAGAATATACGATGGGGTTGGTCTGGATAAGGAGGGTGTGGTGTGTGTGTGTGTACACTGGGTAGTCGAAGGGATATGATTGGAGGATATGTGGGGTCATGTTTGGAGAAGAGCATGGGGTATGTGTATTCAAGGGCATAAATGTGGGGGGGGTAGGGTATGTGTGTGGTTGGAGCTGGACAGGAACCACCGCCAAGGGCGGCCCAAGGCCAACTGACGCATTTTCCCGTATATACCCTTCAGCGCGTACACAAAACATTCCAAAATGCCTCTGATTGGTTACTGGATCACTGAAATAAGTTCCAAGGACTTCTAATTGGCCAATTTTTGTTACAAAAATACCGGAGTCACTATCGAATTATGTAAATGAGAAAGGGGTATGCTCGCTGAGACTATTTACAGCTCAGGCATTACAATACGCTACGCACCTTACGCGGGGTAGCACAATTGCGCACCACTTTGCGCACCCACCTGCACCCACGTTTTCTGCACACACCCGCACCCACTTTATCACAACTTCAGTGTAAAAAGAAAAGTTTTACAGCAGTTTTGACTTTTCCCTTAGAACTACTTTAAACAATTTAAGTCAATAATTAGGCCTCGTAGTCATTTACAAAAAATTTCCGGCGGTTGATGCGGTTGGTATTTCATCTTGTTCACCTGTACTGGTCAAATACAGTCGCTTTATCTTGTTTTCTGCGGTACAGCTAAATCAGCATTTCCCAATGCACTCAAATACTGTGTAAGAGACCAATGGACCAAAATTTGGTTCACTTCCGATCGCATCTAGTTCATTTTAGGGATGGGCGATAAAGCATTCAAGTCCTCGCCTCTGCTTACGTGTTACGTACTGTGTAAGGACGACCGTCGTAGCGTCATTACCCACAATTTTAATCCCGGGGGTTATGTCTGTCGCGCTATGTCTGTGAACGAATCTGGAAAGCAAGTTTTTAAGTTACTTAATTATTAATTCAGGTTTTAAATTGCTTACTGTAGAGTAAACAGTAGAAGGTCTTTTTGATTGTACAGCAAAACGTAGTAGCCTAATGTACTAGTGTTAATATACAATTTGTAGCGATTTACTACAATCAGTCATGCACACATACTCCAGTCATGTAAAAATTAAATCTATCTCAATTTATTTCATGGTTGTATTTATTTATTGATTTTATTTTATTTTATTGTATTTAAGGGAGGGGTATGGGGTTGCAAGCAGTGAACTTGAAGGGAGATTTTCTTAATTTTCCTAAATAGGGGTATAACTGTCCCATTGTTACACATTATTAGTTAGCCCATGTCACCAAAAGTTTTAAAATTCAGTCAATTTTTGCTCTGGTTTGCCATGGTAAACACGTAAGGCCTCTGATTGGCCAAACACTAGAACGACGTTCTAACAACCCAAAAAACTACAGAGGAAGTACACTGTCACCACTGGCATCTACGATCTACAACTCCATGCTGGTCAACAGAATCACTCCTCAAATAGATCCCATTCTCAGACGAACCATAACGGTTTTCGCAAAGGCAGACAAACTAAACCTCAGATACTTTGCCCTAAGAAGGATGCATAGAAGAGTGAGAATTCAAGAGGAAAAGCTTCAATTGCGTCGAGATTTTTCCAAGGCTTGTGGACAGTGTTAATAGGGATGTAATGCTGAATATTATCGCCACTACGGGTCACAGATGAGGACGTCAAAGGCAATTGCCATCATGTATGAACCCCATATAGCTTTGGTGCAGACATGGATGGGCCCACAAAGGAGTTCCAAACAACTACTGGAATCCTCCAAGGATGATACTCTTCTCCCTATCTCTTTGTAGGCGTGGTTGATTACATCCTCAGACAGAGGACTTGACATCCTGAAAGGAAAAAGGACTCACCATCAAACCCAAGCGTGCCAGACGTCACATGGGTCAGGATCTCAAAGACCTTGCTACGCAGAGGACTCAGCTACTAACACAGCTGATCTGATATGTGGTGCACAAAGATCTACCCTACATCCACTTAAGAATGCTGCAGACAAAAAGTCGGCCTACATCAAATGCCAAGAAGACTGAATATATGAGGGCTGTCAATTGAGGGAGACGATCATCAACCTATCTGCACAAGAAGATGGTAGCCCAACTCAAAGAGGTCAAGGACTTCAGTATCTAGCGGTTCTATGTGCGACGCAAGAAAGATGTCCTGTCACGCAAAGGGACAAGCTTGGAATGGCCTGAATAAACTACACCACTTATGGCAATCTGGTATCTCAATCAACCAAGCTGAAATTCTTTAGAGCTTGTGTAGAGAGTATCTGTTATATGATCGGGAACACTGGACCATGAAGAAAGAGCTACAGGATAGACTGTATGGCACCTACACCAAGGCTCTTATGCGAGTACAAAAACATATCCTGGCGTGAGTACAAGATCAAAGCACAGATATATGGAGATACCCCTCCAATTCCATCTTCTGTTGCCCAACGCCGTGCACGATTGCCGGTCACTGTCATCGTGCGATTGACCAAGTAGTCTCAGACGTCACATGTTGGGAAGTTACCATGCCAAAAACAGGGGTCGTCGCCCCTTTAAACTACATTGATGTGATTGCTCGAGACATCCAGCAGGATCCATCTGACATCACCAACCTAATGACAAACAGGGGAATTTGCGTACAGGTGAACAGCATCTCGGCTGCGGCCGTTAGATAGATAGAACGAACGAAACTAAAAACTAAACAAGCTACTGGACGAAAATTGGGTGGCATTTGCAGAGGGTAAATACGCAGTGAACCATGAAGGCGGATTTTTGATACTGTTTGCATGGCAAACGGCAATCGACCAATCACATAACTTCATGGCGTAATTGGAATTTGAACACACATTTTGAAATCGGGTTCATGGTTCACTCGGCCTATTTGATGCTGAATATGTGTGGCCAAATTCATGTACATAGCGTGGAGCCTTCTCTAGTTACGTTCGTTTCGTTTTGGTTGTTTGAGTATTTTAACAAAACGGTTATATGGACATCGAAACATTTAGACAAAATTGAGGGCGCTTTTGATGGTGACTATAGGAACCTTTGTTTCTGCACAATTTTCATTTTCTACGAATTCACTCATAAGTATTAATGAAAGAATCATCGAATTCGGTGCATCCATTGTCCTGTAAATTAATTTTTAAAATAATTTTCTTAATATCGCAGGGTGAGAAACATAAAATACATTAAAAAATCACTTACCCAGTTACATTTAAATTACTTAAATTATGGACAAATAATATGAGTATTATTTACTTAGAATTAACCAAAATCAGCCTATCTCGGACACCGAATGTCCGATTGCGATCGAAGAAAAAGCATTTTGTAGCATTATAATCTACACAATTACGCCATGGCATTGATTCTCATTTTCGTAAATGAGAACATTTACCAAGTTAGACCCCATACCCCCCCTTAAGTTTTACTATTTATTCAGAGCATCCATATAAAAGTCTAATCTTGGACCCGGCTTGAGACTACCATCCGGTAACGAGACAATCCGTCGGCGGAATTAGCGGGGGGGGGGGGGGGCACATCGCTCGAGTGGGCCATTGGGGATTTCCAAACGGTATTTGGGGAACGCTAAGTGCATTTAATATGGAAGTCTCGGTGCCAGGGACATTAAAAAATGAGCTCTTTAAACCTTGGTTCAAAAGATCTTAGTACTATCATGATAATTTAGAAAAAATTATTAATGTCAAAATCCGTTGAGGATAGGGATTAACCTCGCTGCAAAATGGTAAATTTCTAAATAAAAATATTGTGACCAGGCCTAGTCTTTAGTCGAGTCTGTGTGTAACCGTTCGATATGCCGTCAGAGCGCCCTAATACCGTAAGTCTTTGGGACACAGGGACTAGCAAACGGAAGTTGATGCCGTTTTGAATTCGCTGTACTTGGTACTTGGTGTGGTAAATCCATCTCCAGCTGTAAAGCTATTACTTGGAGGTGTGCAGAATGACGTTCAAAAAGCTGGTGCTGTTATGGTGGCATGTCCTCTACCCACCCTGACATTATGATACATATTTGATATTGCCAGGCACTGCCATTAAACCAGGAATACGGAAGTGGTCTAAATGAAATCCGCGAAAACGTACAAGGAGAAATTGGTGTATATGTTAAGCTTACTCGACGATCAATAAGAGCTGTTTAACAGGTGGACATTGCGTGTATAATTAATGATTATATTGTTAATAAATATTAGGAGTAATTATATGGTATAAAATGTGGATGCAGGTGGGTTGACAGAAAAATGGGTGCAGGTGGGGTGCAGAAAGTGGGTGCGCAAATTGTGGTTACCCCCTTACGCGCCTAATTTGAAAAGTTACAGATATTCTACAAGACCGAGTTTTAGGCTAAATTGGTATATTTTTGGCCAATTTCTTTAAAATAATATTAAATTATAAAAACTCTGGCTGGTTACGCTGTGAAGAATAATACGAGGAAGGTTCTGAGTGATCTGAAAGGAGGAATTTCGCTGCCAACGTCAGAAATCTCCATAAACAATCAAAATGGCGGCGCAAATTCGTCTGCACGGAGGTAAACATCGAATTCTTTCTCGTGTTTTCAACCTCAAATCTGGAATACTTTAAAATAAGGACTGCCTGAATTGAGGATAATATCAGCCACTCTACAAGTCTGACATTCGCCAAATTTCTTCGTAAAGTACACTGTTTAAGGACGGAAAATGACGACCAAAATTCCTCACGCGAATCCCTTACTTTGCACACTGCGATTTGGTAATTACGACGTGTATATATTATGATTGCATATACCCGCCTGAGTCACACTGGGCCTATCGTTTTTATCATCTATTTCTTGTCCTATCTACATACTGAGTCTTCGTAGCACCCTCGCATGGATTCCTTAATCACTACATGAGGTCTATTTATGACCCCCACTGGTTTTTCGCGCCACGAATATAGTTTCTCGGTACTCTACAACACACAAATATACTGACTTGAACCAAACTACACTGGTAGTACATGTAATGCACACAAATTTTGTATGGCAAAATTGTGCACAATTTAAAAATCATGATCCACCCTTTATGTGTAAATCTGAAACAATAAGGCTCAGTATTTATCTCAATTCATTCCGACGAAGCCCCAATTCTGTGTCGTTTGACGTCTCGTGAGGCGTCAAAGGTCAGGAAATACCTTTCAAACACAAATAAAGGAGCCTTGTGCACAAGTGATCTAAATTTCTAATACAATATAAAAGATTTTAATGATTTGTAATTGGTTCAAGAAATTTGGTTCTGTCCAAAACACACATTACATAAAATTACACACAATATTAAGATTATACTTAATTGTAAACAAGAATGTCCACAAGAAGCGGGTGCAGTTCAACAATGATATGTCCTCACAGCGAAGGACTCCAACAAATGACAGTATGCAAAGCCACATAAAACAAAGCCACATAAAACTCTTAACGGTAATATATTCCAGGGAATCTTCTCAGTCTGAAGTTAAGTAAAATTTTGTGCCAGCAGTTCAAGACGACAAGGATAAAATAGTCCCTAGACGCACTAATATTCCACAATATATCAGTACAAGGTAATCACCACGATTCTATCTGTCCACCAATTTGGACCTATTTTGATTCCAGCACTTTGCGGCTTCAAAGACGACAGTAGATAATTCTAACCAGCACTCTGTCACTGGAATTGAAAATATAATAAAATCCTGGCACTGTGTGAGTAGGACATCTACATTATTGTAAGATAAAACTAGCATAACTATACGTTCACGCTGATACAACTGCTTGACACAAATCTTCGGGCCAAGTTTTGATTCATATATACACAATATTCAGTGTAAAGTCCCAAGTCTCTAAAATAGACATTACAACATATGAATCACATCACTTTCCAGATATGTGTGGGGGAATTCGTTTTATTTCTATTACGTCTTAAGGAATCCAAAAATGGTTGGACATATAAAAGACAACGAAGATTCACTCATGACGAAAGTGTCATATTATAAGAATCTGTACGAAAAGGACAATACAGTGCAAACCCAATCATTATCATATACCTTTGTACCAAAATATCATATTTAAAAACTCACAGACTGAGGAAAAAACGAATGTGAAGGTAAAGTACCATCAAGAACGCATAAAAAAGCTACGTGATGAAATGCAAACAATAAAAGCCCTGTTTAAGATCGGGGGCTTCGCGTTGACTGAATTTTATCAGTATTTTGGCCACGTATTGCGCCTTCATTGGCGGAACTCCCTTAAGAAGGGTTTGAAAATGGAATTATAGCCCAAGTCAAAGAAGAACGGTAGATATAACATTTTACACAAAGGCGAAAAGGTCTGAAAAGAGTTAATTTGACCAATTGGAGACCCATTTCACTTATAAACGTAGAGAGTAATAAGATGCTACTAAAGCTCTTGCGAAACAATTACAAAAAGTAATAACAAAAAACGATAGTGATCGGATCAGAATCAGGTTTCATAAAGGGAGATACATAGGTGGAAATGTTCGATTAATTGAAAATGGGTTATTAGATCACACTGTAAGATCAGGATATTCCCGTTTTGCTCTACTTTTTTTTAGCTTTTAGTAAGCCTTTGACAGTATTGACCATGCATTCCTTTTATCGCTTTAGAGAACTTAATTCGGGACCCGACATTGATTAGGTGGGTTTTAAGGGTTTAAAACCAGATATAGGAAGATTCAAGCTGTATCCTTACACAATGGTCAGGTTGCGTCTTTTTTTCCAATAGAAAAAGGAAGTTAGTCAAGGATGTCCCTATGCACTCCTAGTTATCCATAGCGAGTAGACTTCTTGGATGTAAACATAAGCAATCTAAGGAGTTATACGTGGAATAAAACTCCCAATTGTTGATTATGATAAGAACGGAGGTTCGTGTATCCATGTACGCAGACGACATTACTGTTTTGTAAGGGCTGAAACGAGATAATGTGTGATGTTTAAAGTATTTATGTGATTTCTCAAAAAACATCGGGTTTGTAAAATTAAACACTGGCACTAAAACGAAGCCCCTATTGCTTGTTCGGCCAAGGCTACACGGTGCAAGAAAAGCAAAAAACAAAGTATAAGATCTAAAATTGGGAAAAACTATATCCCAATAAACACAAGTAAGGCATGTATTTTCTAAGTAGTACAAAGTCTATCAACGAAATAGCTGAAATTGGGAGAGCAAAGTAAGGTAAAGTTATAAAACATTATCCAATAATGGAAAAAAAAGATTTGAGTATGGTGGAAAGATGGTTAAGAGCCTGTTAACATCGCAACCTAAACGTATTTAGGAAGTGCTTTGAGTTTACCATTAAATATCACTACGACATAAATCGTCTGCTTTTCGAACTTTCGTATGGGGTGGGTAGGCAGAGAACGTAAAAAGAAAGACATTGATAGGTGATTATAAGAATGGTGGTTGAAAATGTATCATGATCCCACTTTTTGGACTACCATTGAAAATTTCTTGGAATTAAAAGAATTAGCATGTAAAAAATGTGTTGCCACGGTGTTTTTTTTTGTATATAAACAATAACCCTCTTTTGAACTTTAAAAAGAAACAATTTAGGCTTTGACAGTTTGAAGTGACAAACTGTAATTTACAAAGACCTAAGTGTAAAATGCGTACAACAAGTAAACAAAAGGTAATCATTCTTATCGTAACCTCATATGATGTGGTTGAACATTTAAAACCAAGTTTACCTGTTAATGCACACATTAAAGACCCAAATCAAGAAATAAAATCTGGAGAATAATAAATTGTATTGTAAGTTCAGGAAAAACACGGTATTTTAAAAAACCTGGAATAGAGGCTGGATTTATAACTGTGCAGATCTCTATGATAACCATGGTAAATCTTTTCTTTAAATGACTTTCAAGCTAAACTTAAAAAGTGGATGGTGTTTTATGGGGACTATTTAGAGTATGTGCAGTTGCCATACCCAAAGAGCTGGAAAAGAAGCGCCGAAAATGAGCACGTTAAATCATCGCCAAGCCTTTCTCGGGGTTCTCATTTTTTCCTTTGAAGATGTCTCGTACACTTCCCAACAACAAAAAACTAATAGGACATATCAATTTCACGCAAACATATCAGTTAGGACCTATATGTGAAAGCCGATGGAGCGGATATTCGAACTATACTTTTGATTGGGACTGTATTATGTGAAATAATGGGTTTGCTCATATCCAAAGAGGCAAGGTTAATTACTTTGAATTGGAAAATACCTACATAATATATATCCAACTAAAACAATTATCTTACAGAAGATAGGGAAAGAGGGAGCAAGCAACAAGTGTGAAAAATGCAATGAGAACAGACTTTTTGAACATTTTCTTTTTCCACTGTACAAGTATTTACACAAATCTGGCTGAGGCAAAACACCATTAATTTCCCTTAAATGCACGTACAGATTTAAATGTCAATCACTGAGGTGTGTTTGGTCACACAGAGGAAGATCTAAAGAAATTAATATTTTTATGAAATGAATAATAATAGAACAATTGGCTAAACTATGTATCAGTAAGTACCCAAATGGGCAATCATCCCAAATTATTTTGTATCTGCAGATACACGAGACTCCGGAATAAGAAACGTGGAATACCGAATTTTCCGATAGAAATTACGCAAATTGACCTGTTTTAAAAAATCAGGCAGTGTTTGCTAACATCCACATGACTATAAGTTAACTACTGTAAATGCACGATGCCACAAAAAATCCGAAAAACCCATGAAGATGAATTTGGTATTAGTGGAATACTTAGTCTGATATTATATTGGGTGTGATATGGATGCGATACGAATAGTATGTGATATAATATGACGTGCATATGACAATTTTCAGATATCGGGTATGATAATTTAGAGTATTGAAAATGTTTATTAAGGCAGAATGTTTGCCAAATTACTAACTGAAATGAGGGCAAATTGATATTATATAATAACCACGTAATACGGAAAAAGAGCTGTTTCCATAATTAATACACATTATATTAGGATTTTGCACACATTGTCTTTCATATGACACGTCGATTTTCCGATTGAATGAAATTATGCAATATTGGTCTGTGATATAAATTTGTAACGATGACAATATGACTTTTGAATTATGACACATGTTAAATTGTTAGTATAGACGCGGCAATATGATATGATGAAGTGATGAACAATAAAAAAAAACAAAAGACAAAAACAAAAAACAAAAACAACCAGGGGCATCTTGCACAAAAAAACAAAAACTAGGGATGTACCCTTTCTCTCTTTATAGTAAAGAACAAAACTTTCACTGTGAGATGAATCTTTGTCTCAAATAAAATGAGAAAATATATTTTTAAAGTTAATCAGAAAAGAAAACACAATGGAGGCCATATATAAACGCGATAAGTATTACATTTTAATCCCCTCCCTGACTGGGCTTGTTTTTTTACCCCTGGACCTACGGACTGTGCCTTTCCAAAATGTCTGGCACGTCCTTTCGAAGGTCCATACATTCTAGTCTACAATTATATTTTGCATACATATAAAAAGAATGAGCTACTTGGCTAGGCGTACAAAGTGACCGTATACACACAATTTAAACAAAGAATATTATAGAAGCTTCTTTCTATGACACAGGAAATAGAATGTCATTGCATTTAGATGTGCAATAACCTCAACTAGCTTCCTTTCACTGGATCAGGAGGTGACATTAGTGTGCAATCACCTCAAGCTAGTCTTCCTTTCACTGGGTACAGGAGGGGATTGCATTAAGATGTGCAATCACCTCAACTAGTCTTCCATTCACTGAATACAGGAGGTTGCAGTTTAGAATGTGCAATCACCAACTGTCTTCCTGTTTAACTGGATACAGGAGGTGCATTTAGATGTCGCATGAGTCACCTTCAACTAGTCTCCTTTCACTGGATACAGGAGGTTGCATTTGAGATGTGCAATCACCTCAACTAGTCTTCCTTTCACTGGATCAGGAGGTTGCTTTAGAGGTGCAATCACCTCACAGTCTTCCTTTCACTGGATACATTTTTCCTCCATGTTACCTGTCCTTTCTTGAGGAAATAATGTTTGAATAAAAATCACATTTTGAGGAATTATGTATTTTTCATTTTATTACGTCAGTAATTTGGCGGCCATTTTGATATTCTCCAATTGGGCTCATGGAGAAAGAATCTTATGCTGGTAAGTTATGGAAAAATATGGCTTCCGGCTTCCAAGGGACAGTAAATAGAAGTCGGATAACTCTTAAAAGTAATATGCATTAATTTAACAAATAACTATAATATGTTGCCTTTGGCGGCCATTTGATTTTTTTTTTACATTTTTTGCTCCTTGCAACCAAATTCAGCACAACAACCGCATTTTCGTAATCAGCACAAAATATCAGAAAAACTGTTTGAAACTCTTCTACTAAAATCCTGTACCAACTTCCTTAATTAAGCTCTTTTTGAGAATCTCGTCCAGTCAGTCTACACATGTGATCGCTTCCGCTTGGCACCCATTTTGTAGACGATTACTGACTGTCCCTCCGGTACGCCGGGCAATTGGCTTTATAACTTGCCTAGCAAGTAATCCTAAATCAATAGCATTTTTTCTGTTCTTAACAGAGTAGTGGGCAAAACAACGTCCAAGCGTAATGCTTGATTAGTGACACGTGTTCAATTATATTATTGTTTATTGTTAATTGCATGAACAATAACTACTAGGGATAAGCAGCGATTGCTGATCCGAAACATCGAAAAAATTCATCAAAAATTCATATTTCGGTTTTTTACTGGCATGGATTATGCGAACATAAACCTGGAAGTGGTTGGCTGAAATAAGTGTATTAAAGATAAGGCAGTTAAGGCAGTTCTTTTTATCCGATTCTGTTAATTGCTATACATGTGCGTATCAAAATCCGACTTGAGATCAAAAAAGTCTTTACCGGTGAAATGATCCAGATTTTAAGCGTGATATTGTGCACCAATGACCTGATTGCAGTTGAGCTCACACACAAATATATTGATCTTTGTTTTAGTGCTAGTGTAAACCACAATCAGTTGTTTATTTTAGATTTTGAGATGCCATCGCTGTATGTCCAACTATTTCTGAAGGCGGTATGACAAATTTTTTTCAAAATACTTCATTTTTCATTTTTTCACTGACTTGGTGGTTGGTTTCTACATTAAGCAGTTTTATATAAGGATATGACGTTTTCATCTTGATATATGCATTCACCCCCAAAACCCATCTGTAAAGTTCGCGAGCTATTTCAATCCGTTTGATGTGAGAGCTAAAAGTTATTTTGTAAGCCAATAGAGTACTTGTAAAATACATTTTTCGCTCATAACTTGCAAACCAAATATACTTTGGGCTCCAAGAATTTCATCAGGGTTAATAGCGTTCTTTTGATACCAAAAATTAAAAAAAGCAAAAAATAAAAAAGTGGGGGGGGGGGGGCTATTAGCGATCGGCCAATGCGAACAGTTAATATTGAATTTTCAGAAATTCACTTCTTCTATTCAGGAAGGTATATGATATTCTGAAAATTATTGGATCTTATGTTACTCAACTCATTCGCAATCCAAAACTTCGCATCCCCAACAAATCTTCCATCTTCATCGATCACATTTTGTGCAACACCATGGCAAAAAAAATGCCAATAGGAGTTATCCTGTCGGTCTAGTGATCACTTTTTCCTCACAGTATGCATTGTAAGACCTGCATTTCAAGGGTACAAATCATAAACACAATTTGATCAGTAGATCACCTTTAAAATTACAGTGTTACTTCATTGCTCCGGTGTAAAGGAAAAAAACCCCCCCACCCGGCACTTACACTAGCGGCTGTGTGTACACGGCTGATGTCACGTGATGACCCCTGACAGCAGATTTCCCAGATTCCTCGCCCTTCCTTACCATTACCATCTCAGATTCACGGAGCTTATGTCTGTGTGAGTTGACCCAATTTGCAAGCTTATTCTCAACATTTGAGAAGATCCGGGGGTTTTGTGTATGAGCAATTGTTGTTTACCACTGGTTCCCATCGGCTAATTGTGCTGTAATTCTGTCCGTTTGCGGACAGGAAAAATACAAAATGGCGAAATTCTTACAGATGCAATCGAATTTGCACGTATATTGGGCAAAACTTGATTACTAGCTAACGGTTCAATGATATAAAAATTCATCATATTTTTAGGTAAGTCGGGGACGATCTTGTGGATCACGACACAATGCCCCCTTTAATAGTCTAGGACGTTTTGTGCAATTTGAGAGGGTGCATTTTTTTTTTTTTGCTATATTTGGTTAAACATTTATATCTTGTAGAATAGGTCCTGAGAAAACCCAACAAGTATTAGCTACATTTTTTTTTCGAATGTGCACGGGGGTAGCCACAATTTCAAAAGGGCCGCCTTTTTTTCAATAATTTTAAGCTTATTTTGACTAATATTACAAGTTTTATATGAGTTTAAAAGATTTTATTCATGTTATCACTTAATTCAATGATGGATAACATTAAAATATACATTTCGATAACTTTGCATTAATCGATTTTCACCGTTTGGCGCCAAACTTTCAAATGGCCGCCATTTTGATAATAGTTGGGTTTTTTGAGTATAGTATGCTATACTTAATTTTTTTTAAGTATTTTTTTTATGTTTTGATTAAATACAATATATTTAGTATCAAAAATAAAATTTAAGAAGTCCATGTTTATTACTCATGATTTTCAATCATTGCATTCTTGCCTAGGGAAATTTTTTGTTCGAAACTATCCGCCTTTTATTTTACGTGTTCTTCTTTTCTTTACATCAGCTGCAAATAAATGTATACAGAAACTAACAGTGGCAATTCCAGGGCGCAGGGGCCATTTTCCCCTCCTTTTTTTTTCTTTACCCCCAGTTTCCCCCTCCCCCTCCCCCAATCGATAAGAAATGACAGATTTTTTGCAAAAATCAAGCGATTTTGGGGCCAAAAATGGTTAAAAAACTTCCAAATGTTTGATATTACTTTGCCTACTCCAGAATTTCACTTTTGCCAACCCCAAAAAAGTCAATTTGTCCCCCCCCCCCTCCAAAGAGGTCTGGCACCGCCACTTGAAACGAACCGCAACACAACCAAATGACATACAATCATAATATAAAACATAATTAACACGAATCCATGCAGGCATCTCTAGCAACGTTGGGCAAGTCAATGGACCATGTGCTTTGAGTGCACGATAGGTTGAAAATTTACTTCCCTCCGGTAATCTGCTGGCCAAATTGGGCTTTATAACTTGGCCTATGCAAGTAATACTAAATCCAATAGCATTTTCTGTGGCTTAACAAGTAGTGTAAACACGTCCAAGCGTAATGCTTGATTAGTGACACGTGTCAATTATATTTTATTTATTGTTTAATTACATGAGAACAGATCAATCTAGGGATAAGCAACGATTGCTGATCTAACATCGAAAAAATCATCAACATCATATTTTTTTCGTATTTTTGTGGTTACTCTGGCATGGAGATGCGAACATAACCTGTACGTGGTTGGCTGAACTCGTGTATTAAAGATAAGGCGTATTTTTATCCGATTCTGTACTTTCTATACATGCGTACAAAATTCCGACTTGAGATCCAAAAAGTCTTCCCGGTGAATATCCCAGATTTTTAAGCGTGATATTGGCACCATGACCTGTGCAGTGTGAGCTCACCACAATATTATGATCTTTTTTTTAGTGCTAGTGTAAACCACAATCATTGTTTATTTAGATTTTGAGATGTCCATCGCTGTATGTCCTATTTCGGAAGGCGGTAGACAATTTTTTTCAATACTTCTTTTCATTTTTCACTACGTGGTGGTTTGTGTTCTACATTAAAGCAGTTTTATCTTAATGATATGAAGTTTTCATCTTGATAGATTGCCTTCACCCCAAAACCCCCCTCTGTAAAGTGTCGCCAGATATGTCAATCCAGCCTGAGGTGAGAGCTAAAAAGTGATTTCTAAGCCCCATAGAGTACGCTGGCGTAAAATTACATTTTTCGCTCATCACTTCCAAACCAAATATCCGTTGGCTCCAAGATTTCACAGGGTAAAAAAAAATATAGCCTTCTTCTGATACCAAATATTTGACCACTTGGAGACGAAGCTATTAGCGATCGGGCATGGACCTTTAATATGATTTTTTAAGAAATTCACTTCTTTCTATTCAGCGAAGTTTATATTGATATTCTGAAATTATTTGATTTAATTACGCAACTTCATTCGCAATCCAACTCGCACACCAACAGTCTTCCATCTTCATCGATCACATGTTTGTGCCACACATGGCAAAAAAAATTGCCAATATCGGGAGTTACTCCCCGTCGTCCTTAGTTATCACTTTCCTCACATTTTGCCCTTGTAAACTGCATTTCCAAAGGACAAATTCATAAACACAAATTTTGATCAAAGTTTTAGATCACTTAAAATTACAGTGTTACTTCATGCTCCTGTAAAGGATCTTCGGCTTAAAGGGCATTCGTGATTTTCAGCACATGCTGTTTTTATTCATTTATCACCTAGATATCTTGAGAAAAACACATATTTCCAGAATTTGAGCAATCCCGGTGGTTTTGTGTTATGGGCTTGTTTGTTTTCCTCCCACGGTCCCAAGGCTACTGTGCTGTAATTTCTTTCTGTCCGTTTGCGGACAGAAAATACCAAATTGCGAATTTCTTTACAGATGCAATCGAATTGGCACGTATATTGGGCAACGATGGATTACTAGGCTAACGGTTCAAATTATATAAAAATCTCATAATTTTTTAGGTAGTCGGGGGACGAGGCTGGCTGTGGGATCCCGAAATGCCCTTTTAAAAAAACAAAGAACGTATCCCATATATCATCTGACACTCTTATTCACCATTACTGAAAGGAACAAGGTAACTGCGTAAATTCAACAAAAACCCGTGGATATAAGCACTCTAATAAAGATTATTGTAAATGAGATAAAGTTCAGAGGGGGGAGTAAAGAAGCAAAGCTATTTTTTCATGGAAAAATCAAAGAAAATCAAACCAACTCCAAAATTTTATGGAAACAATTTAAATATTTGGGCTACCGTAAAAAAGGTAAGGTGATGCTAATGTGGTTTAAGTTGAATGGCGAAATATGTTTTGATCCTTCACGAATCAGTTTTATTTCAACGAGTTCTTTCACCAAGAGTGGCATCCTCGCTAGTAAGCAAACTTCCTGTGGCTAAGCAACGATTTTTCTTTTTCTCCTGATTCTCAGCAGTTTCAAAAAATTCTATCAGGCCAAACTCGATACTCTAAAAAATTCAGTCTTGCCACGTTTGATGAAAGAAGTTGTTGAAAAAGAACTGAGCAAACTTGACTCAGGTAAAAGTATTGGTTTAGTGTGCTTTAGTTTTTAAAAATGCCTATACTCACATTTTAAAATCAGTCTTTTATAACTAAACTGTGCCAAAGTGAATTTTTAAAAAACTTTGCAAAGTAAACCTTTTAAGAAAAAAATTGAGACAATAAGTACAGTGACGTTAGATTGATGGTTTCATATTTTAGGCCGTGTCGTACGAGAGGCGGCGGTGGTGTTGCTATTTATACAAACAAAAAAAAAAAACCCCACGCAAAGATAGGTTTGGATTTTTCAAAGAAGGAATGATCTAGGTGATGAGTCAGTTGAATGCATATGGGTAGAAATTATGCAACCTCACAAAGTTCAATTTTTACTCTGCGCAGTTATAATCCTGATGGGAAGAATAATGTTTTCGCAAACAAGTTATCTGTCAGTATCAAATGCTGCTGTTGAGAATAAAGAGATTCTTTTCCTAAGTGATTTCAATTGTGATTTCACTCCACATGTTAAATGTAAACAGGTTGAAGATTTAAAGGACAATCGCCGGATCAGGAACGAAGGACGCCCTCTAATAGTTTTCATGCGAACGGATGAACTTGAAATGTTTGCAATAATCAGCGAACATGCTCAAAGTTTACATTTGAGGTTTTTCAAAAAATCTCACTTTAACATAACATTCCCCAAAAGTCCAGTTTTATGTAAAGTTTAGAATACAGGCTTCAATGGGTAATTAAAATTTCCATATTTGAACCTTTCACCCCAAAACCACAATGCCGCATGCATGAGGTGCGCTAATATTATTAAGCAACATATATGTGAGTTGCATTCTGGTTCTTGGGCGGGAAAGACCTCATTTTTGCAATTTTTGTTTTCTGGGGGCCGGAACACTAAATGGAATTGCCAAAAAACAACAAGACTTTTTACATACAAACCTTACCATATCACTATATGGTAAAGCATGCTAATCTACCAAGGGCTCTGTTCAGTAGCCTTTGATGAGCACTGTTTTAACAACAGCTTTTGACCATGCACGTCCTGGGTATCATAAATCATACTAAATACAGGGGATGTATTTGCTCAAAATGGTGAATGAAAGCTATTGAACTTCGCCATGGGAATTCTATAGCTCATAGTGTATTTAACTGCCATGATATAAATAGCGCGTCATGGGCCATTGGGTTGTTTGTTTCCATAGTCTGTTTTTGTGTTTGTGAAGACGGTTATAATAATCCAATCTAGCAGCATAAGCTAATAGTATTTGGGTTTTGTTAAAGGGCTGCCACTCATGTGCCTCTTGGTAGCTTATGAAGGGACAAAATGTCTAGCTATAGGTGTTACTACTTACCAGCTCCATGACAAAGGGCACCTATGCAACATCCCGGGGCCAACAATCTTCCGTTCCTTCAAATAAGTAATTCATGGTCATTAAAAGGAGCATGCTGCTACGCTTTGCTTTTTATCCAGAGATCATACCCTGAAGTTCTCAGACTTTTCTCATTTTTTTCTTGATACAAATATATTTTGGGGATAAAAAACACCTTGCGTACATGATAAAGTAGTTGTCCAAACACCACTCAAATTGATGGTGAAATATAACATTATGATTATAGAAGAGGGCTCCTCTTCTCCTTATCCGGCGATCAGGCGGTGGCGGCAAGCCTCAGTCATTATAGCAATTCACCAAATGTCAAAAGCAATTACAGCAATACGGAGTGCAAAAACCACAAACCAATTTGGTGCTTTTATGTGGGTCGGTCATTGGGTGTTCCCATGACCTACAATACGACCTTGTCCTCGTTCGTTATTAATACAAGAACACTCAGAAATCACTCTGCCAGTGGAGTTGATTCTTCAACTCCAACGGTTTGGAATAAAATTTAAAAAAAATTCCTTGACAACATATAAAAATTCAGAATTGTTTCGTCAAGATTTCGCTTTCGCGTTTTAAAACCAAGGCGACGTCTGAAATTGGGAATTTCTTGCCGCCCTCCCCTGCCGCGATTGTTCTTTTGTGGGCGACATGCAATCATTACAAGCAGTTAATTGACTTCCGACGCGAGTGACACCCCATAGTAGTACTATTTTTTGATTTGCCTTTTACCATCTAAGCATAGCTTTATAGTGAGAGTGGTGTAATCCAAACTTCTATCAGTGATCATTTATTATATATGGTATAAGAAAAGACCAATCCTATGAAAGGTCGGCTAAAATACTTAACGATCGCGCATACAAAACCTTTGATGAAGTCACAGATTTTGTAAAATGATTTGCATGAAAACTACCCATGGTGTCATGTTGAAAATCTGAAAATGTTGATGATGGCTTTATGTATTGTGGAACTCATGCCTTCAAGGTGTATTGACAAACCCTTGCTAAGAGACGCAAACGTGTTAAGGCATCCCCAGTGCCGTTGTTAAATAATGAGGTTACACAAAAAATGGTTCAGCAGGGAATTACCTTCATCGTGTTGCAATTTCGTTCCAATAACACAAAGACTGCGAAGTATAAACTTCTCGTAACCAATTAATATGATCAGAACGCCAAAATGAACAAAACCCTAAATATTCGTTCAGCATATGGTTTATACATATATGACCGTTTGAATAGAAGTATTTCAAGTCTCTCAAACCACACATCTATACTTCTAAAATCAAGTTATTCAGTGTTCATGGGTGTAATCCATTTTGACCTTTGACTGACCTCGCCCGGGCCACCCAAGAGTGCCTGTGAAACAGTCATACAGGTGTCCTACAATGAAATACATGTAATCCCTAAAGCATTTCCTTTCTTTGTGACGTGAATTGCGGCTATTGAAAACTCACGTTCCATGGTGGTATTTAGAGGCATCAGATGTTTATATCAGACCCATGTGTTTGCTCAATAAGCTAAATTGGCTAATAAGCAAATAGGTTCTATATAGATAGATAGGCAAAACGTTAACGTAATCTTAGAAATTCACCGTCTCCATGTTTTGCCGACCACACAAAAAAACATAGAGTACCAACAATAAAAGCAATGGCTGCCCCGCTTCTTCCACATCCTGTGGGTGCCGCTTTGCATATACACGAATCGGTAGTGATACAATTAATGTGTGTTATAGGTTCCAGGTGTAATAATAGTGTACCAGGATCATTGTGCCAGATACTCTTGTTTTCCCATAATGCATGCGCGCTTCGGTGAAAAGATGTATTCATTGAGCGGTTTATTTAAATCAAGACGACTGATGTGTCATTTCATTTTCGTGAGTGGCATGGGTAGGACAAATTTAACCACCCAATAGCACCCAACATCCAACACTGATATTTTGGCGGATTGTTTGTATTTGAATTGACATTATGTGTGTATACAAGCACCCCAACATATTATTCCGTGCAATATTCAAAATGTCAGCGCCCCAGCACGGACGACTGGTTTTTTGAATGCGTTTCCACAACCCCCTTGCTAATAAGTAGGATTAATTTCTTTGAACCCAGTGCCCGTATAAGTCCTTACTCTGTTGTATTAAAAAAAATGGTTGAAAACGTAATTCTGCCATTCATTGGACATAACACTTTGTCAACGGGAAGTAGATTATTTTCTATTGACTGACTTTAATCCGATAAATATCCTGTCATACCCCCAAATTGCAATTTTCATCTGTCTATTACAATTGTCCTTCCCTGCCAATAAATGCCGTGGAATGTTTTTGAATAGCCTCGCCTTCATCACTATAGATAGATTTTTGATGTTTATTAGGTGCTTCATATGAAGGACCCCTGCAGGATTGCTTTGCGGCACTCTTTGGTGGGCACAGGCGACGACGTCATCCAAAGTCAAAATGGATACACCCATAAACACTGAATTCATACTTTTATTTTACACACGAGGAAATAGGTTTGAGAGACTGAAATTACTTCTAGTTGAACGGTCATATGTGTAATAAACATGTGCTGATCGAATATTTATGGTTTTGTTCCCCTTTAAGGTGGCCTGTCTCGGAATTCAAAGGTAACTGTTTTTTTTAATTTGTATACTTTTTGAAAATTGATTGTTCCAACATATATAAAGTATACATATTTGAGAGGATGGACTCAAGAATCCAACTATGATATATTTTTCCCCAAAATACGTATTTTTTGAGAAAATCATAAAAAATGGAGAATTTCACTCATTTTTTTTTTGGTTTCCCTATAAAAAATATAGAATTTTATAAAAAATGTGCCTTGTTCGTAATTGTATTACAGAGTCATAGTTTTCGAAATGGTCGGTATGTTTCCCCCTTTTTTTCAAATTCCTGCCTATTTTCAATTAATTTGCCAAAAAAGCAAAAACCTACCGCGTGTTTTCAATTGGAACACAAACGCCAAGATTGTTCAAAAGTTGACAGTAAATAACGATTTTGTAACAAAAATGAAAAAACTAAAAAATACCGACCCTAGATTTTTTGATTTGCTCTATACGATGCATTTCCTTTCTTCCTGTTTCTGGATATGGATTTCGAGTAACTTGGAACCGAAATCACGAATAATCGCCGAAAGTGAACACAAGAAAATCGTCATTTGGTCGCAACATAAATAAAAAGAAAATTGTCCCATTTTCGCTACAAAATATGCCTACTCCAAACCACAAGCGTGTTCATTCTCTCTTATTCTCACACGCTTCTGCAACACGTCAAATTGCTTCATCTGGATACATATGATCAAAATTCAACATTTAGAAGGCTCAATCGTGAAATTTAAATCCAATTACTGTTTTAGCAAAAGCAACTCACTTCATTACGCACATCCCCCCAAAAAGGCTTATATACTACTTTTTGGGGTTATACCCTTTCTGTAAATGAGGGCGCGCTATATACACTCAAAGGCCCTATATAACACCAAATGGGATGTTATAAACAAATGACCACGTGATCTCTTAGGTCCGTTCATACTTCACTGCATTGCAGTGCAGTCTGCAATTGCGCCTACCCAAATTGGTCACTGCAATCACTTGCAATACTGCAACGCAATGCAGTCCTGCAACGAAGTTAAAATTATTTTAACTTGCTATGCAGCAAGATGCAGTGGGGTGTCAAGTCTGTTGCAGTCAGGCCAATTTCCCGCAAGTTACTGGCAACGTACTGCAACCCCGTGACCTGCATTGACCTGGGTTGACCTGAAGTAAATCGATTAGGAGTGGCCGCGGAATTGCGGAACATTCATACTATACTGCACTGCGCAGTGCAGTGTAGTCTGAACGGACCTTTAGCCACTTACAAAGAGCTAAAAGGGTAGGGGTGGGAAAACCTTCATGGGAAAATTATATCTGTCTGATCGGGGAAAATTTTAACCTAGTGCATTCGATTCCTCTTCAAAAAGTACGTACGTCATCCTTGGCGGAGACTGTTCCCGTGGCGACAAAAAAGTCGGACGTCGGAAGAGTGCATGTCTCTGTCGTTGAATTCTTTTAAATAGGTTTTTTTTTTTAATTATTAATTTACACATTTTTCCTGATCCCACAGGAAAGATCACCAAATAAATCACAAAAATAAACAAAACCCATGCAGGAAAAAAATGCATACAACAAAAAACTTTCCCAAAAATTACTTTTTAGTAGGCTATACAATACCAACTACAGGGAAATTACCATCAAATTCCACTTCTAAAATGACCTGAAAGTTTTCCTCTGTTTTAAGCATTTGTCCTAAACTCGGTTTCCATTTTATATTTGATAAAAGTTTTCAAACTTAATGAGGATGGCTATAGAAGTACTAACATTTCAAACATGTCTCCTGAAAAAAGGTTAGGCCTAACCTGGCCTAACAGTGTTTAAAATCCAGTATTCTTATACTACTGCCCCAAACACAACTTCCGATAGTGCACCCAAGGGGAGGGGGTGTTCCTAGGGACCCAACCCAGATAAAACCACTTTCCCGTGGGAGTTTTGATCTGACAACTAACATCAGGCAACTGGTGGTCACGTAAGAACCACATACCCACAATAAAATTGAAATCCGAACTTTGAACTCTGACCTATCACAATTGAAATTGTCACTCGCCGAAAAAGGAGGGTGCACACATTGCCAATCCTCAGCGACTCCAATAGAAGGATTTTGAACCAAAATAATTCATTCTTATCTACACCCCCCCAATAACCAATTAAAATAGTCATTATTGCAAAATATACCAAGCCAAATTTAATCCATTTGGATGTTTCTCAAAACTTCAAATCACACCATTATAGACTTACACAGTTAAGATTAAGAGCACGTCATGAAAAATTAAAAGTGCTGCTATATCAATAAAAAGTTTATTTCATTTAATATTATTACTTATTAATTAAATTGCCTCCCTTAAGGTTATATCTAAGCAAAAATCCCAAGATTTAATTAGTTTAAGTTTTTATTATAAATATCTCGATTTTGTCACTCAACTTCCGTGAGTGCCCAGGGGAGTGGGGGTCATAGGACCCAACCTAATTATTCTAATGAAGCCTTGGGCGGATGAGTTTTTTTAGTATCAGTGGAGAAGCGTATTCATAAATCAGACAATTAGCAAAAAACACTCCTTAAAAATTTGATTGCGTAACCGAGACTCGCAAAAGATCAAATTTGGGTACTATGGAAACCCCCCCCCCCCCTTGATGCACTTAAGTGTTAAAAGCATGTCATCATTTTTCTTTTTTTTGTTTAGAATAGAATTTTCCTCCTTGAGAGGCGCTACCTAATCCTCAGCCTCGACACCACAGCTTACACAATCACTTTTTTAATACCTCAGATTTGGGTATCATTAGCGGTTGTATTTTCTCATCTCAATCCGCAAAATATTTTGGAGAACTTCTCCGATGGCGCTACAAGCGGGGCTAAACAAGCTAAAGTATGGTTTGTTACAAGCCCGGGGGAGGGGGGGGGGTCTTGGATTGTGGTCAGATACCCATGGCCGTTCCAGAGAAAAAGAAGACGATTACTTGCAAATGTCGGGACTATCGCTTGGGGTATCAAATCCCATAATCAAGTTCTTATAGTCCCACTATGATCACATTTCTTGGATTTGACTGGTTTCATTGACATAAGAATTTTACCTCAAACATACACAGCAAACTATGATATTTCTCTGCAGTATAGCAAATGTAGTCATTTTTTTTAAATGGTTATATTAATTCCACATATTTGAGGACAGTAGGTCCCGCAAGGGTATTTCATTTCATTGCAATGGTCCCGTTACATGAATTTCTTTTCAGCGTTTTGGTCCCTTTTGGATGCCAACATCTTTTATTTCAACAATTTATCGCTGTATTTAAAAATTTCAGTGAATTTAGGGTGTTGTCATGGGGGGGGGGGGTAATGAGTTTGATTCTTGTAAGCTATTGTAGAAAACGCGAGTTCTACATCTTTTACACCTTAAGCGCGAGTCCCCTGCGACGAATTAACTAGCAAGATACTTGAAATACTTTTCTCTATAATACATTCATGGGTCATCTAAATTGGTCGGTAAGAGATACTAAATTTAAAATTTTTATGACAGACTTTTATGCAAAATCGGCTATAGACCGCCAGAAACGCGGTCCCATGAATTCATTCGGGTGTATTTCACTGAAACTAGCACAATTTCACAAAAAAAAAATGGGTCCCCTTCCCTTTGGGTATATTTTCACTACAAAGGGGTCGCGTTTAGGGAACATCTTTCAGAACCAGTCTGCATGCTGCACACATAAAATACGGCGAAACTACGGGGTCCAAAAGTAATCCCAAACTACATATCATTTTGACCCAGCAGGCCACTCTCAATTATGCAACCAACTAGAAAAACGATTCCAATTTTTCCGCCGTTATTTGGTAAAAAATGGTCACACCGAATTGTGGCAAAAAAAATAAACCCCTTGGGTAAAATGATTATATTGGGGGTCATATGTTTTTGAATTAACTACATGTAAGAATCATTTGGTCTTAATCGGATACCCAAAAGTCTTGATAAAAGAAATAACCCCATGGTTAATTTTAAAACCACTCGTTTTGTCAAAGAGGAATATATTAAGGGTCATTTGAAAATAACCAGTTTTAGGTCTTTTCAATATGCATTTGCAAAACTGACCCCGAAGTGACTGATTTCAACGGTATTTTTTTTATTAGCTTCCTGGTTTGCTGAAGTATATCATATCCATTAGTCACTGATATTGGGAAAAAATAATTAGGTGATCTTTTATCATTTTTCAAGAAAATGTGCCAGTTTTAATTGCGTGCGGGAACATATATTATTATAATATGTATGATTTTGATAATTTATTAGATATGGGTAAATACTGAATTAATAAGTAGCAAGGAATCATATAGAAAATTGGTAAAATCTTAAATGTTGTCAACAGGGTTTTCCACATTAACAGGTGTCTCCCTAAAATGTAAAAACAATCTGATTTGCTTTGCACTAATACTAATGCTTTTTATCAAAAATGTCCTCATAGAAAAGACTAAGCTGAGAATTACTTCTTTGCTACAAAAGTGTGAATTCCTAATTTTAATCTTGGAGCAGCTATTATATTGAAAATTAAGCAAACCAAAATCAGCCTTTTGTTTCACTTCAAGGCATTTCCGTACCACAATACACGGTGTGATATCTAGGGCCTGTGCAGTCTTATCTATATATAAATCACTACATACTTATCACAAATAATGGATGTCCTAAATCCTAAGTGCACCTTTAAGGCAGTTTAAAGAGTGGTGGCATTTGAACCATTGAGTAGAAAGTTTAATCAATATAGCAAGTGCGCTGAGAACACAAAAAAGCAATATTTTATTATTTTTTAAGTAGGGAACATTAATCTTTTTCCTTAGCAAAGGTCATAATACAAATCATAAAACGTGGTGCTGCTAGGGGAAAACTTTTCGACCTTACCTCAATTCCCACTGGGGCATTCCCCTTCGCCACTTCAGAGTCCTCCCAGAAAAAATGTACATTTCAACTTTTTGAAACAATGACATAATAATAAATATACTAATATTAAGTTTCCATACTGTTTACCACATACCCTCGTTCTTCTTGGATACACACATCAAAAGTTAAGCCTCTGACCAAAAAATAAAGTACAATATAACATATTTTAAGCTATTTTCTTCATTTTTTTTAAAACCTCAAACTCTCCTGGTGGCGACATGTAACGGGTTTTTCCCATATCATATGCACATCTTTGTTCGAGATTTCATGAAAAGTGTTGATTTCCGAGGCTAATTGCATATTTTCCTAGTAGAAATATTTACTTTCCCCCAACCAAATTCACTTTTCCAACATCCCCCCCCCCCCCTCAAACATGTCCGGCACCGCGCTGTTTGGGAATGTTCTTTTTTTTTTCATTTGAAACGTTTAAAGCATTCACCTTGCGCACGTGCCATCACCGCCCACACACACAAAATAATTGTGTTGCTCTAATTCAGTAGTCTACATTTTTTTGGGGTCACTTACTTCCTTAAATGCGTAATACCATAATTATGAAGTTTTTTATTATTAAAGGTGCAGTGAGACATTGTTCCGCTTTTTTGAAATTGGTACTTTTTATGCATATGAAGAAACCATCACCCAAATGAAGTTCCAAGTTTCATCGAAATCGACCAAACCGTTTTGATTTGAAAGCATTTTTTTATTAGCAGCTATCTAAATACAGCTTGCCTATAATAACTACTGTGTAGTAATTAGTAGTAGGGGGATATCCAGTAAATTTGGTACATTTGTAAGCCTAGATCTTTAGCAAGCGGAAAAGAGATTTGGAGGCTAACTTCCGACAGTTGATCGGAACACACACCTTATATAACGCTATTTTAAATTTCGGTTGCAGTCCGTTATCTTCCGATTTCAATTTTTCTCAATCAAGACCCATTTCTAGGATTTTTTAATGAAACAAATGGGACTATTTTTACTGTTAGCCCATTTTTGTACAAAATATAGATAAACTAGAATTTGACACGGGTTCTCCGCTTTCCGCGTTCACATATTCAAAGAATATAAGCTCTGGGCCGCCCCATGAAAACTTAACTGTTTAGTGACACTACATACACACATAGGGCCTACATACAACACATACACACATAACCACATGCATACACGCACGCACACACACGATTGCCAAGTGTCCTGCCAGCATGCTGGCTGCCCACAAAAAGGACCCATGTTTGGGATTGCTTGCATAAACGATCCATTCCCAGAGATGCCTCCTCATATGCAGCTCAAAAACCCTGAAATTGGTGAAAAAATAGAGACAAGCGTCCCAAATACGGTCGCCGATATATGATAATAGTTCTCGTACCATAGAAGACCACACTCCATATCACTGGACCACACACCACACCCTCCCAGTGTCACCATAAGCAATACCCGCACACCCATACCCCGAAGCCATCCCCCCGCCACATCTCCATACCCCCGGACAACACCGCCCATAACCTTCCGACCACACGCCCCATACCCCGACCCACAGCCCCATCCACACTCCCACTCACAACCACACCCCGTTCCCTGGGCAAACACCCATACTTCCAAGAACCACAAACCACATAAACCCAGCCACCCCCATATTACTGGACCACACCTCACAAGTGTCAGCCTATGCAATAACCCCAGACCACAGAACCCATAATACCCCGAGCCACACGGACTCACTACGGACACATCCCCAATTAACACTCCGAACGGGCCTTCGGACCGGGGCCTCGACCACACCCCCCCACACACCCCCATACTCCGGACCACACCCCCATACCCCGAACCACAACCCATACCCCCCGGACCACACCCCAAATCGAATCAGTTTGAGCCACCAAGTTTCAGCCCAGTGTGACGTACAATCGTCAGAATTTTGTGTTTCACCAAAAAGTGTCAATTGAAAATCATGTTATATAGGCCAATTAAGTGCGAATTAATTTATGCAAATAGGCACTTAGAATGCATTATACTGTTGGTAGATCGAATCAGTTCGAGATCTGTATAGCTCGCACCCTTCCACCAAATTTATCTATTTCAGTACTGTATGACGTACGATTTCCATATTTTTACCAAAAAAGTCAAAATGAAAATCATGAAAAAATAGGTCAAATATGCGAATTATGCAAATTAAGTTCAGAAGGCATTATATGTTGTATTCGAATCAGTGTAAATCGAGTCTGTTAGACCGGGCTGTGCCTCGCACACCCTTCCACAAGTTTCAGCCTGTATGAGTACAGATCTCCAGGATATTTTGTTTCACAAGAAAATAGTGCACCATGAAAAATCATGAAAATAGGTCAAATATGTTAATAATTATGCCCAAATTAGGTTCTTAGAATGCATATATACTGATTTAAATTGAATCAGTTCGAGAATATGTTAGCCCGGGCTGTTAGCCCGCACCCTTCCACCAAATTTCAGCCCCCTCCAGATCTTTTGTTCACAAGGAGGAAAAAGCTCACAACGACGAGTGCAGACCTCGCCGCATCATTGCTGCCATACGGGTCTTTCCTATCGGACACCTAAAACTGAAAAAGCGCGTTAAATTGGCCTTTAAAAGCCTGAGGAACGGGGATCATAACACATCGTTTGCAGGAGAGGCTTTTTTTACAGCATTTGCGCCCATAGATACCTTCTGAGAGTCTCGGTGCTCCTCCACTAACAGGGTTTTGTGCTGATATATACCCAGTCCGTTATCGGTTAGATACCCGTTGCGATAACATAGACTGAAGCCTTCCGTCGTTCAACATATCTAAGCAGGCCCCTGCGAGGGGGCTATGGTGACGACTGAAAAAAAAATACGTTTCGAATCGGGGAGCGTCTTGGGGCTCATGAATTATTCACCACTTACTGCGTAGGACTGTTTCGCTCGCGTATTAACAGACTTGTGCGCGCATTATTAGCGGGCAACTTTACGCGATCAATGAGTGGAGAAAGTTTTGTTTGTGAAAGCGCAAGTTACAGGGGTTTTTGTAGTTTGTTGTTTTTTGTTGTTGTTTGTTTTTAAGATTTTATTTTTTTTATTTTTTTTATTTTTTTTATTTTTTTTATTTTTTGACCCTTTTTATTGATTGGATAATTACATATTCTGTTTCATGTGTGTGTGTGTGGGTTCAGTTACTTTCTATTAAAAAAACTTATTTAGTTTTTTTAGTTTTATTCAAGTTATATCAGTTGGTTATTTGAGTTATTTATATATTGATATTCAGTTAGTTAGATTAGTGAGCAGTTACTTTATAGAGGTCTTCTTTATGCAGATATTATTTAGTTATAGTTATTTTATGTACATTA
This sequence comes from Ophioderma brevispina, assembly GCA_023653785.1. Taxonomy (NCBI): domain Eukaryota; kingdom Metazoa; phylum Echinodermata; class Ophiuroidea; order Amphilepidida; family Ophiodermatidae; genus Ophioderma; species Ophioderma brevispina. Next base: position 29,572 of record JAMKCH010030332.1, read on the forward strand.
GTGTTGAGATAGTTGCTTAGTAGTTTATCAGTAGTTTTTTCTTTTTAATATTTTGCATGTGATTGGTTTGTTTATGAGTAAATTAATTTAACGCAAAAAATAAATAAGGCCAGATTCAAAAAATTGTAGTAGTAAAATCACTTTTGGGGTGGGGTACTTTTTTGGAGGGGACCGTCGACCCGTTCCCCTTCTCCCCCTACCAATACGGGTCCTGACAATAACAACCAAAACAAAACATCTGGTGGCCATAAAATATGGTGGTTTTTAGTGATGTTTTGAGGAATTTACTTTCCATATAGTCTTTTGCCACTCTGCTAAAAGTACATACATGTATAAATGGGTGTGGATTAGGCGAGAAAAACAAGAAAAGACGTTCTTCTCCGTTCCCGAGGCCGGCTCGCATAGGTGTAACTTCACATTTTTACCAACATTTCTTGTTTTTAAGATAAGTCTTAGTTTTCAAGAGATTTATTTTATACATTTTACAGATCAGAAAAAAAAACCAATTATTTCTGAGAGTAAGTACATCGAATGCACATAAGAGTCTACGGGCACACATAAAAAATCTCAACTTTTTTAGGGTGAGTCGGAGAGAGGGTAGTATTGTATGTCACGAATTGCCCTTTAAAGGTAAATACCTTCGTCCATGGACCTCAGATTGTTACAGATAAGTAATCAACATTTTGGTGTCGAAAAAGTTCACATTTTTCTCATTAACATGTAAACCCTTGTAGATACCATGTAAAGCCTATATAATATACATATGATACCAAACATGAAGTAGGCCTTCCATTTTAACATAGCCTATGCTGACTACAAAATTAGGGTTTTTCCATAGCCTATTAAAACTTGCCTAGGTACCACTGTACCTGAACCGAAATGGATGTTGGACTGTTGCATTGAGTCTAAGGCCTCTGCTGCATGTGCTAATTTACATTGTGGAAAATAATGTTTCAAAACTCTTCTTTCCCTAAAAAACCTTGTGACATGTTCACCCGGGGCCATGGTCAGGATTAAATGTGTTTTTTTATGTAGCCTAGTTCATGTTGCCCAAAACAAGTTTCAGCAACTCGGACCAAAACAGCTATCGTTCATACAGCAATAGTGGCCTAGATATTATAGGCGCTAGCATGCTACTACTTCTTATGTTCAGTACTAGGCCAATCGGGCATTAGTTTGAGTTTTATCACCCTATTCTAGCAGCTTAGGCATAGTTGCAGTTTGTTGGACCTATAAACAAGGACATAAATCAGACCGTAAATTGGGCCGTTGCCATCCTCCGCTGAAGTAGGCCGCGCGTTGTGCCAATAGTCCTGCATAAATTCTGTAAAAAATTGACAGCGCCAATTACAGGAAAATACGTAAAAAAGCTTAAAAATGCAGTATTTGCTTAAGTTGGAATACAGGAAACAAATACTGTAAATTGATGTCCAATTTTCCAGGCCTATAATGACAAACTCTAAAAGTGAAGACTTTATTAGAAATGTCAGGAGTAACAAACATCATTATACACTACTATGAATTTTTCAATTATACCAGTAAGTATACTAAAATATACAGGGAAAACTGTAAAAATTGGACAGGAAAATCCTGGAAGCAATTCAGCCAACAAAACCCCGTACACAAATATAGCTTTTACAGGTGTTCTTCAAATTTACTGTATATTTTACAGTTTGATGTATAACATTTTAAAACAAATGTAAATTTTACAGTATATGCAATGTAAAAAATGTGAATAGGGCCTACTCCTACTAAGTTAGGGTGTTCGCAGGTCCACCAAGTCACAAATCTCTGTAATAACTCACCCACAAATATAATGTTTTTTAAGCCGTTTTGATTACTTTAATTTTTACAGTATACTGTAAATTTTACGGTAACTTTCTTGTGGCAGAAATGGCTGCCCGTTTATTTTACTGTAAATTTACAGTAGTTTTTTTACAGTGTAGGCAGTGATATGCCTTAGTCGTGCATGCATGTAGTTGTTGTACATGTGTATACATGCTTGATACGAAAGAAAGCCTAGACTATTTTCGCTATTGGCTTAGAGTTGGGCTCAACATAGGCCTATAGGGGCAGCCTACAGACTCGATAGCAAAACTATGTTCTACACCAGGGCTAGGGTCTATACTGTAGCTATACCCGATCAATGCTGATACTGGCATACACTGCTAGGCTTAAGGGCCAGTTTAGCCCGGTCTTCTAGTCTCAGAATGGGCCTGCTACAGAGCTAAAATAATCAAACTAAAGTAACAAAAGACAGTGCTACGGGCATAGCTAGGCTAGCATGTCGATCTAATAAATACAAACATGATACTGCTGTTCTAGCAGCAGGAGCGTGAAGGGCACATCACGGAAAATCATAATAGAAGTCCATTTTAATTTTATGGCCCTGTACAACTAAGCTACATCATAATACCATGCACATTGTTGCAATAAAGGAGAACTGACCCACGATCAAACACATCCCAGGACCACATGTTTTGCATCTGTTAATGTGTTTGAATCACAAAGGTACAACGGCAAGTAATTAAGAAGAGTTGTCCTACCTTAAGGCTAAATCAAGTTGTATGTTGTTATGTAATCATGTCATTGCATTCCCCTTGCTATTATTTTCGGGGGGGGAAAAAAATCGGGTTGTGCGGGGGTGGTTCCTACTTCTTAGGCTAGGACAGTAGCACTAGCAGACAAGGTAGAGGGATAGCCCCAGCTACTCCTAGTCTTTACAGTTGCTGTTCTAGTCTAGGCTTAGCCTTAGGCCAGATCCAGTATTTTTTAATTTAGTCTAGGCTACAAATTTTAGTCCAATTTGACGAAGGGCCCAACCCATCAATCGCATCTGACTCTTACCCTTCAAGTGACAGAGATGTGAAAGACTATAATCATGATCATCCTAATCATGGACTATAATAGACATATGTAGTATAGAGAATGATGTTTGTTTATTCTCCCACATTCATGATATGAAAACATGCGTGTTCCATGCCAGGCAGGATAATTCAAACGCAAACATGAATAACTAAAATACACGCACGGGAATACGTAAAGGTTGCGGCGTCGTGAGTTATCCATTCCATGAAAACAACTTCCTTCATGTAATCCCTGCTTTGTTTACTGTTTGGACAATGCCAAAGTCATGCCAGGCCCAATGATTTGCCAGGCCCAAGGAGGAAGACCCTGGTCCAAAACTCCTGCCGCACCCATGATCGTCATTATTATTCATGAGGAGGACGTCCCTCCTGCGCATGATGTTTGCCTCAAAATCTGAGGCGAAAGGGGTCCCGGTTTTGGGCGTATATTTTCTCAGTCCCGGTGAGCAGGCCGTAAAGAATTGGGTATAAAAGGGCGCAGCGAACGGAGGACTAGGGACTCAGTCTACGATACATATACATTAGCCGTTTTGGAGAATTGCCGAACTGCACGTGGGCAACATTTTACAATGCATTACAAGTTACCATTAGACTGAATCCTTCGTGTTCAACAATACGCACGGCCCCTGCGGAGGGTGTGCTATGGTGACGACTGAAAAAAAATACGTTTTCGATAGGGGAGCGCTTGTGGTCATGGAAATACTTAACCACTTACAGCGTTAGCCTGTGCGCTCGCGTATTTAACAGACGTTGCGCATTAATTAGCGGAAACTTTACGCTATCAATGAGCTGGATGAAAGTTTTTGTTTTGTGAATGCTCAGTTTACATGGTGTTTTGTCGTTTTGTGTTTTGTGTTTGTTTGTTTTTTTAGAGACATAATTGAACGTTACATTACAATCTTGTTCTCTGATCTCTGATAGTCGTTTTTATTTATTTTATAATTAAATTTATTCTGTGTTCATGTGTATGTGTGTGTGTTCATTTACTTTCTATTTAAAACTTATTTAGTTTTCAGTTTTATCACGTTATATCAGTTGGTTATTTAGTTATTTATTTATTCAGTTATTTGATATTCAGTTATTTAGATTATTGATGCAGTTATTTATACAGGTATTTATGCAGATATTTATTTAGTTATTAGTTATTTATTTAGTTAGTTGAGATAGTTCTAGAGTTACTCAGTAGTTTTCTCTTTTTATTATTTTGCATGTGATTTGGTTTGTTTATGAGTAAATGAATTTAACGCAAAAATAAATAACGACAGGCTCAAGAAATTGTAGTAAAAATCACTTTTGGGGTACTTTTTTTTTAGGGGACCGTCCCCTCTCCCCCTCCCAATACGGGTCTGACAAACACCAAACAAAACATCTGGTCGCCCTAAAATATGGATGTTTTTAGTGATGTTTTGAGAATTTCACTTTCCATCACTAGTCTTTTTGCCACAAGTTACATACATGTATAAATGGGTGGATTAGGCCGAGAAAAAAAGAAAGTTCTTCTCAGCTTCCCGAGGCCGCTCGCACAGGTGTAAACATTCACATTTTACCACATTTCTTTTTTAAGCTAAGTCTTAGTTTTCAAGAGATTTATTTATACATTTTTTTTTTACTGATCAAGAAAAAAATATTTCTGGCAGTGCAAATCGAATTTGCACATAAGAGTCTACAGGCACACATAAAAATCTCAACTCTTTTTTAGGTGAATCGGGAGAAGAGGCTGTATGTCACGAAATGCCCATTTAAATATACCCTCGTCCCTGGACCTCAGATTTTTACCAGAGGTAATCAACATTTTGGTGTCAGAAAAAGCTACCATTTCTCCTCATTAACCATGTAATGTAAAGTCTTAGGGCAGAAATATTTCGGTTTGCCTGTTATAAGCATTTAGAACGATTTTCGCATTTTGGTCCGGCAATAAATAATTTACAATTTACACATGAGTTAACAAGATTATTACTAGCTCTTATATAAAACGGGTTGAAATATCGGGGTGAAACTTTACAAATGGGGTAGGCCTATTGGGGTCAAGGTCATTCAATCTGATGAAAAAGATTTTAATTAAATTGGACCACCCTTTTAAAATAATTTATTTTTGAACATTCTTCAGGAGCCTGAAGTTACCGGGTCGAGTTATAATAACTTGACCCGAGAAGCTTCACAAGAGTGGATATTTTTTACAACCGTTGTAATACTATGAAGCCTATCTATATAAATAAATATGAAACCAAAAACATGGAAGCTAGGCCTTCCATTTGGAACATGAGCCTATGTTGACTATAAAATTAGGGTTTGGTCCATAGGCTATTAAACTTGGCCTAGGCCCACTGTACCTGAACCGCCGAAAATGGATGTTGACTGCTTGCATTTGAGTCTAAGCCTATGCATGTGCTAATTTACATGTGAAAATAATGTTCAAAAACCTCTGCTTTCCCTAAAAAAAAAAATTGGACATGGTCCGGATTAAATTATTTTTTTTAGTAGCCTAGTTCATGTGGCCCAAAACAAGTTCAGCAAGACCAAAACACCAGCTGATATTTCATACCTGTAGCAATAGTGGGCATATGCTTTTAGGCTAGACATGATTACTACTAAGTTATGTACTAGGCCAATAGGCCTATTGTAAATTGCGTTTTATCACCCTATTCTAGCAGCTAGGCGTATTTTGCATGTTGTTGGACCTATTAACCAGGGCTATAAATCGACTGAAAATTGGCAGTGCCATCCTCCGTGACATAGTAGGGGCACCGTGCAATATTCCTGCATAGGAAGTGATATGCCTAGTCCATGCATGCATGTAGACATGTGTATACATGTTGATGCGAAAGAATGAGCCTGGATATAGTCTTGCTTATTGGCTTAGGAGGGGTGCTCACATGATAGGGGCAGGCCTACAGACTCGATAGCTAAAACTATTTCTACCCTAGGCTAGGGTATATACTGTAGATATACCCGTTAATGTGATACTGGATTACCTTGCCTAGGCTTAAGGCACGTTCTAGCCGGGTCTCTAGTCTCAGGGCCTGCTAAAGATGCTGTAAAAAAGGGGCTGTAAAACTAAAGTAAACACAAGACCGTGCCACATGGGCTAGATAAGGGCTTAGCCTATGTCGATCTAAGAAATTAAACATGATTACTTGCATAGTACTAGTAGCAGCAGGAGCGTGAAGTGTACATCACGAAAATCAAAATCGCTGTATTAGAAGTCCATTTTTAATTTTATAGGCCCCTTACAAGGCTACATCATATTATACATGCACATGTGCATGATAAGGAGAACTGAACCACGATCGAAACACATCCCAGACACGTGTTTACATCTGTTCAGTGTTTGTAATCACACAGGTACAACTGAGTCTGAGTGCAAAGATTAATAACAGAAGAGGTCCTACCTTAATAAATTAAGTTGTAATCACTGTTCTGCATTCCCTCTTGCTTATATCGGGAGGAATCGGGTTGTGATAGGGTGCGTTCATACTCTCGGGGCTAGGACAAGTAGCAGCCAAGGTAGGGGCTAGGCCCAGCTACTCCTAGTCCTTTAAGTCTGCCCTAGCCTAGGCTAGCCTTAGGCCAGCATGCCAGTCAGTCTAGGCTAAAAATTAATTCCCAATTTGACGAAAGCAACAATCATTCGCATCTTGGACTCTTTACCCTTCAAGTGACAGAGCTGAAGACATCTCATTATCATGCCGATAAAACGAGTTGTTTCTTCTCCCAACATTCTGCATACAGTAACATTGCGGGTTCCATGACCAAGCAGGATAATTCAAACACAAAACATGATTATATATAACACAATACACGTCAAGGGGCGGCGTATCCATTCCATGAAAACAACTTCCTCAGTAAATCCTGCTTTGTTGCTTTTTCGGCCATATGCCAAGTCATGCCAGGCCCAATGGCATGCTTTGCCAGGCCCAAGGCGGGCCCAAGGAGGATGACCTGGCCCAAACTCCTGCCGCGCCCATTGATATCGTCATTAGTATTCATGAGGAGGACGTCCCTCCTGCGCATGATTTTTGCCTCAAAATCTGCGGCACATTGCTCCCCGGTTTTGGTCGTATATTTTCTCATTCCCCGTGATGCAGGCCCGTAAAGAATTTTGGGTAATAAAATGGCGCGCGAACGAGGACTAGGGACTTCAGTCTAAGTTTACCATGGTTGTGCGTCATATCGAATCGATGCAATCCAAGGCGTTTCTATGCGCTCATTCATCGCGCGCGCCGATCGCACAGGCGAGTATGCGTAATACGCGAAATTAACCGCCCTTTTGTCGTTCAGACCATGTGAAATTGTTTCTTGGTCAAAATGCGTAACATAAGTAAAAAGTACAATGACAAATATGAGGAAAAATAAATATCTATAGATTCTGTTAAAATATATGGAAAGAAAACATAGTTAAATGCCTTTAACATGAAAAAACTAAAAACTGGCCATTTGACTAAGTTTCTGACTTCACAGCCACCTTAATCAATCGTTATTTGTATACAACTCGTCTTGCTATGCCTTTGTCAATTTCAAATGACTTTTGTGGAACAAAGAAATTCGTTCAATGCCGCAAAAACGCAACAGGTCTTGATGATATAGCTGTAAAATTCTTTAGCTGGGCCTGTTATTGTTCCTAGTTTGACAATATAATGAATTTGTCTTCTTCCACAGGGATTTTCCCATTCTTTATGGAGAGGCAAAAGTAACCCATTGCACAAAGGTGGTGATCTGGGTAACACCATAACTATCGACCGATCTCCATTCTCCCTGTTGTCAGTAAAATCATTGAAAGAGCTGTACATAATCCATGTCTATTCTTTTCTCAGTACACAATGATATATTAATGTACATCAATTCAGGTTTCCGCCCGGTCATTCCAACCGAAACTGCTCTCATTGATATGGTTGATGACTGGCTCACGAGCATCAACTTTGGTGAAATGACTGGTGTGGCATTCTAGATCTAAGAAAGGCTTTCGACACGGTTAACCATGATATTATTGATTAAAAAGCTCCGTTTCATAGGGGCATCTGATAGTACAGTTAAGTGATTCACATCTTACTTGTCTGGTAGAAAGCAGAGGGTTTATTTAAAGGTAGTGTTTCTGATGCCACTTGAAATTGCTATGGGGTTCCCAAGTAGTATTTGGGCCCACTTTTTATCTTTGTTGATCTTTATCAATGAGTTGTCTAATATTATAACGCATGGTAAAATACTATGTATGCAGACAGACTACCTTGTCTGTTGTTAGTGGTAGTGACGTAAACGACATATCACAGAAACCTAACGATGATCTGAAGGCCATTAAAAGATGGCTAAGTGAGAACAAGCTTTTCCTTAACACAGATAAGACAATATAATGCTCATTGGTACGGATCAACAAACTACGAAAGAAAGCGAGAAGACACATGTAGGAAAGGGAGGCAAGTAAGGAGGGGGGGGGGGGTAGTTGAAGGTGAGGTAGTGGGGAGGGGTCAAGATCAATTTAAAGTGATTTTTTCAGTTACCATTGATGGGTACCAACTGAACGAGTTGAGACAGCTAAGTGTTTGGGTGTAACAATGATTTAAGTTGGTTGGCACTCATGTAAATAAGTTATTCAAAGGTTTTTGTAGATGGCACTTCTAAGGCGACTCAAAACGTTTCTTGATGCTGATATACTTAACACTCTGTACAAATCCTCTTATCAACCCACTTTTGATTATTGTTGTACTATTTGGTTGGTCGCTCAATGGTGATGTTTCATAAGTTAAATTTTTTCATAAACGTGGGCTAGAATTATTTTATCTGTAAATTACCTTACTCATCACATCCATGTTTTCCATGTTTAGATGGGGAGCCACTGTCAATCGCCCCAGTCATTTCAAGGCATTATTACTGTACAAATGTCTCAACAGCTTGGCTCCTCCATATCTCACTAATAAGTTTAAATACATATCTAAAATGCATAATTTATACAGGCAAGCGACCACTGGTCTTTTAGCTTTGCCTAGAGTAAAAATGGTATGATACTGAATAATTATAGTCCTTCATTTTCATATAGTGGCGTTAATGTGTGGAATAACCTTGATTATGATGTAAGACACTCACCAGATGTGCAATGTTTAAGGAAGATACAAGTCATCATGAGAATGCCAATAGTTTTTATAATAGTTGTTAATATTCTGTATATTATACAACGGTTGTTGTTTTTATAATTGTTTTTTCTCTAAAATAATTTTATTGAATTATATTTAACTTATATACGTGTTGTGTACATGAGTGTGCATAGGGTCGTTGTGTGTATGTGTTGCGTGAGTGAGTGAGTGTATAAATGTATAGGATGTGCGGTGCGTGTATATGTGTCATACGGGTGTGTGGGTGTGATGTTTGGGTTGGGCGTGTGGTGTATGTCGGTGTGTGTGTGTGTGTGTGAGTTGTGTGGTTTTGGGTGTTGTGTGTATGCGTGTGGGTTTGTATTTGTGTGTGTTCGCAAGTGTGTGATGGTCTTCTCTGTGTGTGTACGTTGGGTGTGTGATGTGGTGTGGGATGTGTTGGGGTGTGTGGTGTGTGTGTGATGTGTGTGGTGCTGCGAGTTAAGTCGTGTATGTGAGTGTGTGTTAGTGTGTGGATGAGAATCGGGGGTGTGGTATTAATACGAGTTGTCTGGCAACTCATGTAGACGTTATGATAATGTTTAAATATGTATATATTCTGTACTTTTAAAACACATGTATTATTTTATACAAAGAGTTTTACCATATGTATGTTATTTTTATTATTTATGTATGTTTTAAAATTTAATTATTGTTGTTGCAGGGCCCCGAGTTAAAACAGCGGTTAGCTGAATCGGGTTAACCTGGGAAAGAACATCGAATAATAATAATAATAATAACAGACAGGACCGAGGTTACACAAGTTGAACAGTACTGGTTGAAAACACGCTTTTGTTTGAAGATCAATCTGGGTTTCGGCAATCCATTCTCCTCAGACTCATGTCTCATTCACCCTTTAGACCACATTAAAACACAGTCATCTCGTGGTCTTTTTACTGGCATGGTCATGCTCGAATCTACAGAAGGCATTTGACACTATCAACCTGGTATCCTCTGTAGTTCAAACTAAAAGCGAAGGGGATTGGAGTCGTGGAGTGTTCAAATAATATCTTTCTGGTTAGAAAACGGTCGTCCACATTAATAAGACATTTTCTGACCATTAGAAATATCTTGCGGGGTTCCCCAAGGCAGTATACCGGGTCTTAGTGTCTTAGTATGGACACAGAGTGTAAATTAATGCTTATGTTGAAGCCTCGGCAATTTTATTTTCCCACATGATCCTGATTGTCATTCCCCCACCAAAATTGGCTTCTGCTCTCGAATCATGCAATAAGTGGGCTTATGATAAAAAATTGTCTTACATATGGGAAAAAAACTGAAAGTATTCTGTTTGGTTCAAAGAGAAGGGTAATCAAGTAGAAGATTGTCATATCCAATTCTATGGGTCAAAAATCTCTGGTCAAGAAAGAGTTTTAACTCATGCTTATGCCTCAGGCAGTACTGAGAATGTAGAATTTTTACAAAAAACAAGCCACTGAAGGGATTAATGTTATTTATAATAGATAGGATATTTCATACAGAGATAATCATGTGTAAATGATTAATTTACAGTAGTAGCATCTAGCAGTACATTGAAACTCTACGTCAAATTACTCCCGTGATGGCCAATTGCCCGGGGGGGGGGGAGGGGGCACTGACATTGGAAAGAGGTACGGTATGTGCGGCCTAAGACCCCCTTTTCGCCTCTCTCCAAGCCGTTCCAAGACCCCCCCAGTTGAAGCAAATTCAGTTCTGAAGGTCCCCTTTCAGAAAATGTTGGCCTCAGAAGCTGAATTTTAGCCAAAATTCAAATTCAGCTCACAAGCCGGCAAATTTCTCAAAATTTCAGTTTCCCAAAGCCACACCTTCGGAGACAAAATCCGTTCCCAAGCCCCCAAAGTTCGGAAATCAGGGGGGACGCACTCCCTACCTGAAAAAAGGAGTCCCCCCCCAGGGGGGGGGGGGCAAGGGGGCAGGTAACAATCGTCATTAACGCGTTAAAAGGGCGGCATTGTGTGATTTAGCCACTCGCAAACTCGTGCTGTGATAATCAGCCAATCAGAATTAGCAAAAATCACTTCCTTGTTTACGAACTCACGCTCGACCCAGAGCAAATACCAAGGAGGGGTACACTTAAATACACTAGAGCAAAAAGCGAAAGAATCGAGGAGCAATTCAAACTCTGCCATATCAGGACCATGTTGCCCGGGCTAATCATGTTCATCAATGGGGAGTCAAAATCTTAGATAGGAGAGAGTGATAGAAAAAGCACGCTGGATAAGGAGGTCCCATTGATCAGAAAGAGGGGGCAGTCAGTCATGAACCGCGAGAGGGCATTTACAACCAGAGTAACATTTATGATCTACTACTGAGAGTTGGTACAAGTATAATACCACTGGAGTGGGAAGTGAACATCATTTCTCACCAGTCAGCTGTTGGAACACAACAACATCAGCGTTTGAGAAAGTGGTGGTACCATCGATCGAAAAACTGTCAGCAAAAACAGTCAGTTTTTCGCGTTGGTTTTGATAACAAGGAAATGTTATCATTACCAGGGGTGTAATTGAGTCATCCCACAATGCACTAGTTTTGGGAAATTTCACCTTCAATAGGGTCATTGATCCCCCAAAAATCCTATTCTTAACACATAAAAACCCGGACTTTTACACTCATTTACCCCCAAAGTGTTTTTAGAGATATGATCATGTTTTTGTGATCCCTAGCTTCTTGTACACTTTTTATCCCTAAGTACTGACATGAGTTTTGTACAATACAGTATAGGCAAATCAATGCATTGTGGGATGGTTCAATACACCTGGTCTATTACCAAGGAGGTATTTTGACAGCACTGTATAGTCTTGTCTGAGATCTGGAGCAACAACGTAGGCGTAAACATTGTTCTCATTCATATTCTAGACCAGCTGGTGTTACTCTGATCCATGTACGACCTCGTTCGTTATTCCACTTATACACTTCTAGTGCACCAGTGTTATGTTGATATCCATTGTTGTTCAGTGCATTATACCCTACGAATCAGTCTCCAGTAAGGTTATATGAGGCAGAGAGCACAAATTATACTAAACCTCCACGCCAAACAAAAGATTCGAGATGATGAACATTGCACGCGAAACAAAAGCATCTTGTGAATTTGTGCACTCCGTCTTCCGGTGACTTCAGACAAACCCCTAGAAACACGAGAATGATTCGTAAATAAAAACAAAGCTCGGTGAAATGGTCCGTAGTGTGGAGTGACTTTTCATTCCCAGTTTCGCCGGACCTCTGTAATAATTTTTTTATTCAATGAACAAACTATGGAATTGATAAAGGAAAAATTGAAAACCGAACTTTTTTCAAATTGGAAATTGAAATCTGTACCTATCACTTGAAAACATAGTTTTTTAAAAATAAATTTAACCAAAAACTAGATATCAACCTGAAAATATGGTCTTCTATATGAAAAACGTAGATTTTCAAAAAACTTTGTGTATTAGTCGATAATTTTTTTCGAAAAAGTTATCATTCATTCATGATTAAATGTTGATGTTGAAAAACAAGGTTTGTCAAAAATATTCAATAAAATTAGTTTCAAGTAAAAACCTCCGAGTCGGTTATTTGGAATTGAAAAAAATCTTGATTTTGATCACTTTACTCAAATGAAAGTTTTTTTTTCAACTAGGGATATGAAAAAAAATGGGGTTTAGGGCTTCTCACTTGAAATCGATTTTTGTGAGTTTTAATACCCAAAGTTCGAAACTGGACATTTTGGTGATTAGAAATATAAATAAAACAAACCCCAAAATCTAAACTAACCAAAGAAATTTTATAGCTTAGCACAAATATAAAATGGTAAAAATCCGAATAACTCAAAGGTTATTTAAACCTTTACGCCATGGGATCAAAGAGATAAAGATGCTGGCACAAGGACCTTGGTACGCATATCGGGGAAAGAACTGAGTGATGCGCAGTTA
>JAMKCH010030333.1:0-17213 GCA_023653785.1 Ophioderma brevispina
ATTGGCGGTCATCCGACTCCTCTTCTTCCGAAGTTGAACAAAGAAATTCAGGTTAATGTGTTCCCTACTAACAAGTGCTAGCACACCAGCCCCCGATCACAACCACCTACGGTTAGCTGGAGATGCAGTCACAGGAAGGATAGTAGGTCTCGCTCATATTACTATTTTCCAAGTTAATCCCCCCACCGCTACCACCAAATGTGGCGGAACCTCTAGCTCTCTTCACTTGCGTGATCTTAAATTGGTAGCGAGCAGCAAGGCTAACGACGTTGATGGACGGGTGGGCGGTCGTTGCCCGTACCTTTTGATCTAGTGGATTATTAATAGTTCTTTGCAGGATTCGGCCTTAACTACTGGAGGCAATGCTTCAATAGCTACACTTAGGACCAGGGATAGAGTTTCATCAACTTTATATGGGCTTGGATGGGTCAAATCCGGCGTTCGGCTTTGCGAGAGAGTTAGCGTGGCAGAAGTGTGGGCTGGAGCTTATCTTCAATGAACCTGTCCATCGCTAGCTAGGAACAGGAGAGCGGCGAGTGCTCGCAGTATCGCCTTATAGACTGCCCAAAGAGAACGTACATCACTAAACACGTCATAAAGGACGCTCTCAACTGCACAACCTAAATACTACAAACAAGACTTATATAGCGCCTATATAAAATACTGGAGCTTTTTACCAAAATAATGAAAACAATAACTAGAAAAGGATCAAAAATGTTTTTGAGGAGCTTTTAAAAGAGGGTAACGTAGGAGCTCCATAATTTGAAGGCGAAGCTCATTCCATAACCTGGGGCCATACACAGAGAAAGCTTGGTCACCAACAGATTGAGAGTCCTGGGTATCTTCAAGCCGGGTGGAATCTTGCAGGGAACGAAGATACGAGAAAGAGTAGATGTGTACAAGTTGAAATCGTTACAGAGGTAGACAGGAGCAGAATTTGAGACCTTGGTTACATTTGAACAGAAGTTTGAAATTGCATTTCCGCCAATACTATGTATGTATGTAACTAAAGGATAATTTACACCCTTTACTTAATTGTTCTTGCAGCTATAGGGATTAAAGGGGGATGGCCCGATTTAAGGATATGAAGTGTGATCATTATTGGCCTCATCCAAAACCCCATCTTAAAGATTCGAGCCGAGATTGCAATCCGTTTGATGCGAGAGCCTAAAAACGTGATTTTGTAAGCCCCATAGAGTACTCTGTAAAAATTAATATTGGCGACCAAATGGGGCACATTTCGCGCATAACTCCAAAACCAAACGTCCTTTGGCTATAAAGATTTCACAGGGTAGGCTAAATGAAAAAATAGTAGCTTTCATTTGATACAAAATGTTGACCATTTCCGGTAAAATCTGGGGCTTCTGGGGACCGAGGCTATTAGCGATGGGCCATTGGACCTTTAAAGCGGCATTGTCACATTTTCAATAATTATTGAAAATTTTCTTCAATTTGCTATCAAAGGATAGTCTATGTCATTCGAAGAATAGTCTATATAGTACTCATACAAAAAATAACATAATCAAAACAGATTGTTAATCATAAGAGGGTAAAAGAATCCAGGTAATTTGTAGGCTAACTTTCAGTTTCCATAACTTTTAATAAACAAATTGTGTATATTACATAAAATATCATAGGACTCGACTCATTGATATTAAAACCACAAAGGTTCACCGACCGGGCCCCAAACATAGTTGGGTCTGGGGGGGCAATTCCGTGACCGTGGAGAACGGAATAATTTCTCAGTGGATTTGGTCTTATATGAAGGTTAATGAACATTTTGACACTCGTGAAAGTATGGGCTGAATCCAGGAGGGAGAAATTCATAATACAGGGTTCAAAAATGAAATAATGCTTGGATTGCTTTAAAAAAGGTACCAAATGTTTCTTTTGTTACAAGGATTAAAAAAAGGTATCGTTTGTACTATATTTTTTTGTACTACCTACAAGTATGGTTACCGAGGTCATAAGACAAATTTGTCACATGTCAATGTCATCACCAAAGTTAAATCTTTAATATTGCAACCGATCTTTACAATGGTCCTCAAATTGTTACCCTTTCCACAGGGATTGCAACAAAGTAGTTGACACTTCTCATTTGTATTTGTTTATCGAGAAAATTACAAACCAGCTCAACCCTTGACCTCTATTGATCTCCGAATTTTACAAAATATGTTAGACGGTGCAAAATGTTTTTGTTGCAGTCCTCTGAGGAAAGATGAACAATTTTTTGAGCCCATTTTTGAAGAAATCGGAGCAATATTTAAGATTTACCCTTTCGTGATGACCTTGACATTTGACGAATTTTGTATTATCTTTCCAATCCATAAGTTGTAAGTAGTACCACTGAACTTTTTTAATCCTTGTAACAAGATGAATACTTTGGTTACCTTTTCACAGCAGTCCAAGCATTTTTCATTTTTGACCCTGTATTATAAATTTACACACCCCGAATCTCCTGGATTCCGCCCCACCCTTTCACGAGGGGCACCCGCCGCTACAATGTGTTCATTAACCTTCAAAGAAGGCAAATCCACTGAGAAATGATGCTCTGCTCTCCACGTCACGGAAGCTCCAATGACCCCACTAACAGGGTTTATGCCGTGGGAACATGCATACGTCGTGCGTCTTGCTTGTGTTAAACGCCATCCGGCCGACCTTAATTATAAAATCGTTCTGTTTTACCCATAGGAACGCACTGATTTTTGGTCTATCATTTCAGGTGTGGGCTAATGTATATAAAAGCTTTAAACCATGCAAAATCTCTATTTGAAACAACTTGAGGGCGCACTATTTTTTCAAATGTGCAAGTGTCTCTTTAAAAATAGAAAGGGCCAAAGGGAATACGTGGATCCTGGTTTCCTACCGGAAATCATTTTTTATTTTACCGAATTCCTATCCAACAATGCACCAACGATGTACGAGTAGATTATGGCATCACTTCCATGTACGCTCGCGGGTTAGTGCGCCTCCTTTATTACTATGCGCACATTTTTTGTGGCGCAAACATTACAATGCAATCAAAGAGTACCGACGCATAACCCCGCAGCCGCGCGCAAGTGGCTGTATGGTATTTAGCCGGCTGACTTGGTTTTCAGTATGTAGACTTAATGGCCCATCTTTTTTCACATTCATGCGGGGACAATTGACTATTAATTATTAAGAACAATATCAATGTTGAATCTTAAAAAGGAATTTTATTATGGAAATAAGGGTCCATTTTAAGAAAAAATAAAGATTTGATGACGTCCATCACGGCAATTGATTGGTTGTATTATTTTGCTTTCGGGTGCCCCATCAGGTAAAAAATACGTACGTATCCCTACATTGGAAAAAAACAACAACCGATTATCGTCATCGTACTTCGGTTTTTGATCAGTAGTGAAAGGTAAATTTTGTACTGTTTAGACATTATAATAAACGGTGTCTTTTGAAAAACATAAGAGCACTTTTGGCAAGTGTCATGTACAGCCCTCGATTTAACATAGTCGGATTTATCTATATATCGGTCGCCCCCTCCCGAATAGCAAAAACTTATACCTGATACCTGATACCTGACATGTGACATGATACCTGACACGTGACCTGACACTTGATACCAAACCTATTCATCTCTTACCGTTTATAACTACAAAAATACGGCAAAGCATCAAGCATCTGTATCTCCGTTGTCACAGCGTAATCATCAAGATTGAGACTATCATGGGGTCTGTAGTGAAGACTCTTTCCACTGGCATTGTGAAGGCGAGTAAACCACTATTTTCAATGCAGTTTAAGTCATAGTGTGGTCCTTCAATGACGTACTTTTTGGCATCTCCAGTTTACCACATCGGGGTCAGTAATCTTCAAATCATGCAAAATGCAAATAATGCTCCTTATTGATAAGCCATGAAACATAATAGTAGCAGCGTCATGTCACGCATGAATTGGAAACATCAATGATAAGCTTATACTCCTCGGTGACACCATCACCATGTGACGTCATCTCAACTCAAAGACTGGCATGGCACCGCATTCTTCTAACTCGATCCATTTCCTGGATCCAATATACAACTGTTAACTGATTTGTAATCGGGGTTCTTCCAAGAGTCTGGGGTATCTCATGTAGGTGATTTGTTACCATTTTGGAATCAATGTGTGATTTGGAGGCCACAACATTACCTTTATGCAATAACATTGGGTTCCGAAATTGACACCCTCAACTTTGTTTACATCCAATTTCAGGTGATGACTTTGTTCGCTGTGCTTTTAATTTGTTTTTGTATGATGTACCCTGTTTAAGTGCTATATCTTTGAGGGAATAGTTTATTATCTGCTTTATTTTTCAAATTGTCATGTCAAACTCAGAAATCTTATAGGCAAAGGTAGACGATTTCCACGGGGGGGGGGGGGGGGGCCGTCACTCGTATACCTTGTCACGTGAAGGTCGCAAATTTTAGTCGTTAATATCGACCGCCAAACCTCAAAAATATCAGTAAGTTTTGTTGGGTGATTGGATAGTAAGTATTAACCTTACCATCTTTCTGTTCAAAGTAGTAGTCCCGCATTACGACTTGAAGTCAATGATTTTTTGAGTGGCAAATTGTGCACCATGTGGGGTCCATCGCGACGACGGGTGGGCACAACAATGGCTTTTTTTTTTGCCATGAAACACCTGTTCAAATTTCTTTCTCTCTTTGACTGGTTGCTTTTTTTTTATTTAATACAATGATCTGAGGACAAACTTCAAAAATTGAGCTTGTAAAACAGATGTTTTAAAAATACGGTGTTCGACCTTTCTACGTTTAGGAGATAGGCAGTGATCTCAATTCCAATTATAAAAAATATGGGACTGAAAACTGAGTCTAGTCAAAGCTATACACGACTGTCGTGCACAAATTCTAAATTGGGCTATACTTCCTTACATACCACAGGCTTATCATTAAAGTCAGACACCATAGTCGTAACGCCACTCAAATTGTAAATTTCGACCCATACATAATAGGCCTACCAGTGTAATACTCAGTACATTTGTAAGTTGTGCTGAAATTACTCAACAGTTAGGGGCCCCAGGCCCACGTCCCTTGCCCCTGTTTCATCGTCACTGCTATTAAAAGTTCACATCAATCATGCTTCTGTTAAATTACTGTGCATAACTCAAAACTCCCGAACTGCCCCGCAAAGAGTAAATCTCTATTCAAACATATACCCTTGAAATACGCGCCCATGGCTACATTAGCTATGGCGCTCTGTAGCCATCCACCGATAAACCCTAAATAAAACAAAAACAGCCCTATTAATAATTATTATCACCCCAAAGCATCTATTGGCCGCCTGGTACTGGTAAAATTATGTACAAGGCAAACGGTTTTCCGCACAGTTATGACAAAATGACCTTATGACACAACACACTAAAGAATAATATGCCTATTTATTTTATCACTCGTACATCCGTTGTGTCATTGTGGATTGAATAGGAATTTCGGTAAAAAATGATTTCCCGGGAAGGAAACCCAGGATCCACGTATTGTAGGGAGATAAGTAGGCACTTATACAGGCATAGGATTAACGAAGATTAGCACAAGACATTAAAGAGTTTTTTCTCTGAATCGTACCTAGGAACACTCTCTGTATTTATGTATGACAAGGCGGAATTCGAGCAACAAATTGCAGTGACACATACCGATACCGTGCTTGCGGTTAATGCAGTGCTTCGATGTCAACCTATTATGGGGTAAGATTTCGACACATATACAACATGTTATTTAATATCAAAACCGACAGACCAATATTTTCAAATTGTTCACCTCATTCCCCTCTTTGTTTCTTAATATACACGTTCATTGCTAATTTTCATTTCAATTTAAAGATTGTCTGCAGTAACTGAAGGGTGTGATGTATCATTTCTTATAAGTGTGTCACTTTTCCCTTCTAAAAGGCTTGTATGTGTACTGTGTGAATAACACGAAACTCTATCTACACGATCGTTTCACAAATACTCTTCTTTGCCTTTAGATTGACTGATACATTTCAGCAAACTCCGTCGAGATTTACGTGAAAAATTCTACATATCTAAAACTGACAACAAGATTGATTACATAAACCCGTATTCCTAACGTCTGAAAATACATTTGTTATTCCCTGTAACATGTTCGAGGGCACATGTGGTTTCCCTGGAGATAAAACTGCCCGACTCATGATTCCAAAGGTTTGTGGGTTCGAGCCCCGCTTTTGTGCCAATTGTGTCGTGACTGGTGTAAGGCACTTTACCTCAACTTGCTTGTCGACCCAAGCGATATTCGGGGTAGCTGTTATGGGGATATTACAAACTAAGTGCTGATAGGATTTGTGGGCTTGGCCATCTGCCGGACTAGATGAAGCGAAATGATGGTGACGATTTCAGGACGGCACGTCGTAATAAAATAGGCAACAAGCTTTGAATCCTTAGGAAAAGGGCGCTTACACAAATGCGGGTATTATTATTATTATTATTTATGTTTCATCAGGATAAAGGTTTTGCAAGCTGATACCTATCCTTAAAGACACTATCGGTGTGATACCACCCAAAGAGTCGGAAAATATTTGGAAATTTACAGGAATAGCTTAACCCTAAAAGGCCCGGGGGCGGAATCGCTCCCCCTCGACATTTTTTGTCGTATCTCACCATTTGTATTTTTGTATGCAGACGAAACTACTGCCTTTTTTTGAAGCCTTGCGTCATTTTTAAGACCATTTGAACAAAATCGGAGCCTACGGTTATGACCGCGGGTTACGTAACGCGCCATGCGTGAGAAGAGGAAAAGAAAAAGTATTTCCCATTGAAATTACACCGGAAAACAGCCCGGCAGAAACCAGTTTTTTGGGCCAAGGATACATGACACTATATTTTGTATTTATTTGATTTTTGTAGTAAGAGCATGCGTGCGCATACTTTGACACACACATCATGGCCAAAAAAATTCCACTTTGTGTGAATAAAATGGCGAGAAAACCATGAATTTTGCGATTTCTTTTTCGATTTTCGCCCATTTTTGCATGTCGTCATGTTTGACGTCACGGTTGACGTCATACAAGGCGATTGTTTGTACTTTTTTGGTATCAATGGACTGGGGAGGAGAGTATAGCTATCCACTGGTACCACGAGATAGTTTTTCAAATTCCGTTTCCGAGGATACTAGTTGGGCGGGACCCCCCCTCCCCGGCGGTGAGATGAGTCCAAAAGGCCCGGCTCTTTTAGGGTTAAGGATGTGAAGGATAAGTCTTTAGAATCTCACAATTTTTTTTGCAACTAAAAAAAAAAATACCAGAAAAGGAAGATAGAGAAACAGCCAGTGTTCACAAAGATATGAATCTCAATTCAATTTACGTGTTGTCAATTTAAATGTGTAAGTGTTACTTAGGAGAGTTACTAATATATTCCGATTTTGTTCTTTTAGGTTGCTTTCGGTCTATCCTTCTGGGTATGTAAGGATAAACTATATAGTGCTGTTACTACTCTAGTAGGCTCATGGTGGTTTTTTTTTGTATGCATATATGTCCAGAGCTAAACTCTTACAGGAATCCACTAATTGAAGAGTCCAGGAACAAATATTTGGTTGGTAACATACTTCCCACTGACGCCGAAATGCTGAAAATGGCCACGCCCCTTTTTTGGGGGGTCACCCCCTCTTTGAGGCGAAGTAAGTACTATGACTGTTTATCACAGAACCATTGGAACTAGAAAGGTTGAGAGCCAATCAAAAAATGTGCGGAATGGGCACATTATGGGGGTAAGAAAACATTTTATATCCAAAGGTCAATGTTTTTTGAGATATTGTCAAAAACTGATTTCTTCACCATATGCGCACTATACAATTAAGAATGAATTCATAAGGTTTTCAGAAAACAGGAGGGGAGTTCACCATACACCTTGGATTCTGCTCTAACTCTCCTCAGAGATAATTCTTAGGGTAACTAAGGGTAGGTCACGAACAGATTTTTCAATTTCTTTCCGTTTCACACGGCAGCCCGAAAAAAAATGTGGGACCTTGAGCAAATTGGGGTACTATTAGGTGAAAACCGTGCATTTTGTAAGTGCTGTTATAACAGTGTATTTGCTCACAACTCAATCAGTTCTTATGACGTTTTAGATTGCCACGAGCATTGACATTTGGATTGCAACAGGGATATATAATCAGCAGTTAATGTTACTCATTTCGTTTTCATGGGGGGGGTCAAATGGCAATCGTAAAGTGAAAAATCTATTGTTTTTCAAAACTTTATGGGGACTTAAGTTAATGTGAAGTTAAAATCCTTCAGCAGCAAAGTTAATTGCTGCTGAAGGGTCTTTTAAATGATCTAAATCAATCACCTGCATGCTTGTGACATGAAAAGGCAAAATGAAGACCCCCGGTATGCATGGAACAAAGCACTTAAAATAACCTGACTTAGTCGGCAACGCCCGCGTGGTGGAAATAGCGACTTCTAGTCTACTTCTTACCGTATAGTTTCTTTTGTAGGGCCTAATGGCAAAGGTAAGCTTGCTGCCCCCCCCCCCACACACACCACACAATAAATCGGAAGGGGAGCAAAATGGGAAGGAAAAAAGGAAGAGAAAAGAAAAAAAAGAGGGAAGAAGAGAAAAGGGAAAGAGCAAAAAAAGAAGGAAAAGGGAAGAAGAGGATGGGCAAAGGAGAGAAGAGAAAGGTGGAAAGAAAGAAGAGGAAGGGGAAAGACGGAAAGAAGGAAACGGGAAAATTTTGCTCTGAAAACACTAATTTTAGCTTATAAAAATGGCAAAAACCCAGGTCCCTACTGGAGCTCCCGCCCCTAGGACCCCCCCCTCGTACATTAATCATCCCTCATGGAAGTACAATAATCAGGAAATCTCTTGCCCCCCCCCCCCCCCCCCCCCCCCCCCCCCCGCTTCATGTCTGGCTACGCCACTGCGCACTACAGGCCGCATGATACGGGTGAGATACCGTATAATCTAATTAAAATGTGGGCTTTATAATATTAGGTATAAATAAAATGCAACTTTTTGGGGCATGGAAATCTTTGCATTTGCTGTTCACCCCATTGGTCACAAGTATGCAGTTAGTGCTTTTAATCATTTAAAGACCTTCAGCAGGATTTAACTCTGCGATAGGTCCCTTGAGAACGGATTAAAAAATAATTTCCACTTTACGATGGGGCCATTTTTGCCCCTACAATTAAAACGAAAGGATAGAGTAACATTAAAATGTTGATTATATCCAGTGAGATCTACATGGTAAATAGTTCGTGCAATACAAAACGTCATAACATCTATAACTGATGAGTTTTGGAGCAAATACACGGTTATAACGGCACTTAAAAATGGCAGGTTGTCACCTAATTACCCAATTTTGCTCAAGGTCACAATTTTTGTACGGGCTGCCGTTTGAGAAAAGGAATATGAATTTCTTTTTGTGACATACCCTTAGTTACCTAACAATTATCCCGGAGGATAAGGTGTTGGTGAACTCCCTTCCGTTTTGGCATGAAAACCTTCTGAATTCATTCATAATTGTATAGTGCGCGATAATGGTGAAATCAGTTTTTTTTTTTTTTTTTTAAAAACCTTTGACTTTCGGATTATAAAAATGTATTACTGACCCCCATAATGTGGCCATTCCGCACATGTGAGTGGTTCTCTCCACCTTAGGTCCAACGGGTCTGTTAGATACAGTCGTAGTACTTCGCTCAAAAGGGGCGTGGACCCCCCAAAAAAAGGGGCGTGGCAATTTTCAGCATTTTCGGCGTCGGTGGAAATAGTACCAACCAAAATTTTTCCAGAACCTTCAATTAGTGGATTCCTGAAGAGTAGCTCTGGACATATAATGCCTACAAAACCACCCTGAGCTACTAGAGTATACAGACATGCAAAATTATATATTTTGATTTTGAGTATTTTTTTCGATTTCTTGTTTAGAGAATCCTGATAGTGCCTGAAAGATACACTAAAAAATAGCGCATTCATAAAATATTCTACCCATTTCTTTTTTTCTTCTTTTCGATAATTTTTCTTTGTCTCTCAAACCCTGTCTTTTATCTTTGCCAATATGGCTTTTTAAGATGGATGAGCTATAAGCACCTATATATAATTAGAGTCAATCATCTTGAAATGTGTATTACAACTACGAGCTTAATATAATAGCCTTCACATAAGACAGTGATATGTTGCCCACGTGAATTCGTGGCGATAGAGGTATCGTATCAACAACGATCTCGTGAACGGTACAGACGCCCGATGGTCTGGAGCAAATGTTATTTATCAAATGAGGTAATTATATCGCTCTAGGAAAAGTAGAAGAAAAGTAGTAACTTTGCCCATCTTTTAGACGTTTAAAATCACTTCCAAGATGTAAAAAAAAAATATTTAAAATGTGGGGGTCTTTAGTCCAATATAGCGCTGTTACTCGCTAGTTTAACTAACTGTGGTTTAGTTTAATTGAACCAAAGTTTTAAATCCGGTTTTGTCCCCGCTGAACAGGGGTGGCCGGAATCACCTCACATTCAGCAATAATACTGCTGTGTGAGAATTTATTAGAGCAAAAGGTAATTGCATGACCGGATGTCCTTCCTGATGCCAATCCACAGTTTTCGGCGGTGAGGCCTGCCGTTGGCAAACATGCACACCATGCAAGGCAGCATATGCTTGATGGCCGCCATTAGCTCCCCAGAGCTGACCGCCTTGTAAGTAGATCTTCTTTTCATTCTACCAAGGAACCATTACCCTCATCGTCAGATTTCCTTAGAAGTCTAATGGTAGTGACGGTTTATCCGCCGATAACTCGGCCCTGTGACAGGTATGCCACTGGTTACCTATTAGGTTCTGCCCATAGCTGGTATAATCGGCGCACATCTTGAATATGAGCATGAGCGCAAAATATAATGGCCCATAAATAATAATGCTCCCGAATATTTGATTAGCATTTTTACTGTGCTACGGTTCTCCAGTTTGGTACAGGAAATGTTCAAGTAGAGAGTTGCCCACAAAAGGTATATCGGCATGTTGCCTTGTAAAAACGCGTTAAAACTGGCTGAGATAGAACGCTCGAAAGACGCAAAACCCCAAAACCTAAAAGTTGAAGTTTACACTGTGTACTATGAAATTGGCAGTTTTGCTGACTGTGAACTTTACAACGTCATTCTGACGTAATTCTAGCATGTTGAGTACCATTTTCTTGCAATGGAAACCAAAAAATGATACCAACATCAAGTGTCTTGTGCGAATTCCTGGTTGTACTAGACATGTGGTATTCTCTCGGGATTGTCTCTATTGTAAAAATCCCATGCATAAAAGTGTCATTTTTAATCGTCATCACATTTTATAAATGAGTCATTTCAGGAAAAATGTTCACTGTTGTGTGATTTGTTTGCACATTAAATGTATAACATTTGCAGTGTACATTTTTACTTTTTGTTTAAAAGGTATTTTACAGAGTCTAACTTAAAAAAAAATGTACCTTTATAGGGGGAGGACTTATTAATTTTGGGGGGGAAAATTGTTTACCTGCAGTAAAATTCTGGTTGTTTTTACAAAAAACCAATTCATGTGATTGTACAGTACATACATAAGCAAACAAAGCACCCAAGTCCCAACAACTAAACGACACTTAAAGGGAAGTCGATTATTAGCCTATTAAAAATGTATATCTTGCTAGTTTAAAATCGGGCAAGCATATACACATTTCAATCAATGTTCGAATATACCGTTTGGATCAATACAATTGTCGTAAGAGCTGTATACTAACACCTAAGGATTCCTTTTGCTTATACTCTAAAACCTAATAACCTCTGCCTGATTTTCCTACTCGCATTCAAGTGCATACTTATATGTACTCTCAACGATAATTTGATGACGATATGTCCCATTCACTTGAAGCTTGACATACATGCAATAATCAAATCCTCCATGGCGTTATAACTGACGTCAGTTGATATTAGGAGACAAGGGCGCTGATGATTTGGACAGTAGATAGTAGACTCGGGCCTTTCATCCCTCAAGAAATATAAAAAGTAGTAGTAGTAGTAAAACCAAGTTGTTTAAATCCGGTTTTGTCCCCGCCAACGGGGGTGGCGGATTCACCTCACATTCGTAGCAATCGCCCATACTCCCTCCTTCCACTTCGGCCGATTCAACGCATCCCCATCATCAACCCACCCCTCCTACTCTCTCCTCCAACTTGCTTCTCCAGTCCATTTGGTGGCCCTCTTCCTCAAACCGCCCCCTCAAAACTCAAAGCCATTTTTTAAAAACATGCTACTCATCCTTCTCAGCACGTGCCATACCATATTCCGCCATTCGCCTTCGCCAAGTCGGTCAGCCGCCTCTTCCAAAACCCAGCATCTGCATCAAATCCTCAGTCTTCTTCCTATCCATCAATTTCAACACCACACATTGCCTCTCACCATTGCTCTTCTCTCTGCCTTCTCAAAATCCCAATCTCATTTTTCACTCAGGCACCAGTCTCACTCCCATACAGCACTACTGATCTCACACAACTCCTGCACACCATCCCTTTCATCTTCCAAGGAAAGCTTCTCCTGAAGAAGTAGGAAATCAAAGAAAAAAAAATTAAAAAGAATTACTTAAAAGCGGGCCGGTTTTGTTTTTAATCAACATTCTCTAATAATATATAAAGGTAAGCTCGTAAAAGCCGGGTTATTTTAATCTCATTATGATTGTATGGATCACTGACTGCAACATCGAACGTGGTATCGTTCAATGTGTACGACAATTTAAATCCACTTGTATATGACTCATTAGTTGTGTTATTCGTATTACCGTTTAGGCGTTCGTTGTTATCTTTCGGCGATTTGAAACATAATTATCAACTTGGGGGCATATAATCTGGCCAAATCCGTTTTCATTTTAACAAGAAAAAATTAACCTATTTTTCTACAAAATCTAAAAATTGGCCAAACTTGTGACCGTCTTGGTGATTAACTTCTGAAAATCAGTGAAAGTAATTACTGTAGAATGTCACTTCTACAGACTTAAAATAATACCAAAAACATTTTAAAAGTTTACGAAGTGTACAGCACCATTGGGAGAGGAAGAGGAAGAGATAGCGACAGACACATTAACCGAAGGCTTAAAGCGACGGAAGAAGGAGAAAGAAACAACACATTTGGATTGAAGATTCAATCATTGGAATAGACAGAGCGACATCAAGGCAGTCATTGCAATAAAACAGGAAACGGTATCAACATGCATAACTTGTCCACCTTGAATTTTTGCACGATATTTCAGTGTTGGACCGTCTTATGTAGGAAAAATAAAACTGCGGTACTTGTTTTCAGATAACCCCTCAACAAAATATATATGTTTAATAAATTAACATCATCATCAATTGCTATAAAGACACACTTTCACGAAAAGGGCATCCATAGAATACGCTATATTGCTAAAGAGCGCACATGTCGTGCAGTTTGATCTGCGTTCGCCTCATAAGCAAAAGTGATGGGTTCGAGCCCGGCTGTGGCACAATGTGTTGTGCACTTAGGCAAGGATCTCTACCTCGCTTGCCTCTGAAAACCACCCAGGAGTATAAGTGGGGTGGCGGCATATGTGGTATGGGTGTGTGGTCTGGGTGTGGGTCCAAAAGTTAACCCTAAAGTCCACACACCATGAAATTATGTTTACATCTCAATAGAAAGTTGGTGACCTTAGGAAATGAACAGTATACCGTTTCGATTTTTATCTGTCTTCATAAAGCAGTGAGGGCTTTAAAACTGCCAAGATTTTATGTATTCTCCTACGGCGGTCCGGTATGTTCGTAATCCTGTTTCTAAAATTGGAAAGAAAAAAAAAGTTGGCGTAAATTGAAACCAGCGTTTGAATATTCCCAAGACTGGAATAATGCCGAAAGGCATTGTAGGGAAAAGGAATGCGGCCCGTAGCGATTGCGTGTTCACTTTTCCGTGTCTGCGAGCACCGAAGTACCCGACAAAAACGTTCAATTTTCTCGCTAGGTTCTATAGGTTCAGACCCAATTACGATACATATTCAAAACAAAACATAGTAACGGACCCTCTGATGCAAAAATCTCCATAGAACCACTTCGTTTTCCGGAGATATTTGAGATTAGTTTCAATTTCCATACATTCGCTATGACGGACTGATAACGTTAATCTCTCGCGCAGTACTAATTTAGATAATATCTTTCGCAGTCTGTGACACAGACTACACCTTGGGAAATACTTACCGGACCGCCGTAGTATTCTCCCGTATTTTCCATACGTCCAAAACAGCCCAATTACCTTACTATAAGATGTGTGGACACCAATGAAGTGATTACAGTGCAATGTAAACAGACTGTACAGCTTGAGTCATGATGTTTGTGTTGGTGCTGGTATTCTGTATGTATTATTTGCAATGTAAGAAGAGATTGAAGATGAGAAAGTTATTGTTGGTACTTGGTGCTATGCCTGTGGGGATTAATATTTTGAAAAACACCTAGAATTTCACTTACAAGGGAGGTGTGTAACCCGGCCGATTGAACCCGTGTACTGTGTGTATTGAATATTGAAGCTCTTCACAGTAAACTTGATTTCAATTGTAATTAAAGTAATTCATGATTTTTTTCGTACAATGTGGAAATGCATTTTAATATGTATGAATGTTTGCAGATATCTACTTATCAAATGAAATTATATTTTATTTGACCGGGGCATGGACTCGTTGCTGCCCTTCTGCGTAAGGTTCTGGTATAATAGTAATTCGTATTTCGCGCTGTGCTGCTCGCGCTGCATAGCAAGCTTCGTATAGCAAACAGTCCACTCACGATTCACGATTCACCAACGTTCTTATAATTTATTGTACACACTTTAGGCCTAGCAAATTTATAAAATACTTTAAAAATGACTCTTGATCATTGTCAAGAGTCCAATATAACTACAAATATGAAAGGGAATGCGATTCAGATCAGTCCGTCCATCGTGATTGTGAAATACAAAATACTGGTTTTGGGACCGAATGGACCTACAACGTGTTTGACGATCAGTTTGATATTTATTTAGAATCCCAGATTGGTTATATAATTCATCCAAATAGCAGAAAGGCCGAAGGAAAGGAAGAAGCGAGCCGCTACGTTGTTGGGAGGCTGAGTTGCCGCAGTGCAGTCGCAAGGCCAAGGCGTGTATCACCATCCAAGTTGACATGGCAAGCGTGGAGTGGGGACTCGCTTTATCCACCTCCTTGCATTTTTTTTTTTGGGGGGGGGGGCTTTTAAGATTGGGGCGTCTGCCCCCTCGCCCGCTGATTACGGGCTTGGATATTATAGTTTGTCTAGGTTTCGACCTTAGGTTTAACAAGTTCAAAGTAGAAGATTCAGAGATTTCGAAATATATATTTTTGTGTAGTAAATAAAAATAGTCCACTAGAACTTAAGATACTCACCTAAAATGCTCAATTCCAAAGTTAGAGATGAATCGGATTTTGGCACGTCATATGGACGATCATAAGGTAATATAAAATATGAAAATACTGATATAGAGAAAAATTGATATTTGCAAATTTAGTGGCAAATAATAATATTGTAACACTTAGCATTTCCATCAATGTACAGACGTCCATTATGAAATAATTTAGTATGTTGGTACAATTTTGGTATCAAAGGAGAGAGGAAAACACCTGCTATTCTATTGAAACTAAAATCAAAATGTCTGGAATATTTCCTGATGACGCCTTACTAGGCGTGTTGGTATTTCCCCTCACGAATGGGGGGGGGGGGGAGTTGCCACACCCTATCCACCACTTTGGGATCAAAACCCCCTTTTTTTTTTTTTTTTTGAAAAAACCTTTGATTTACCCCGGTCGGTTAGTGTTTTTTATGGGAGGGGGGCATGAAACGGAACATAAATGTTTGCAGTTGGCAATACAATTAATCATTTGACACCGGAAAATGGAGGTTTTTAGTAGGGCGAAAAGAATAGAAAGGAGCGGTAACAACCCCCCCACCCCCCCTTCGGAAGACGAGGGTAATTAATCTATAATTATCATTTAATAGGTAAAAGTAGACTTAGCCCGCTTAATTAATCAGATGAAACTGACATGGGAATCAGTTCGACATGGTACCGGCTATCAAACAGCCACAGCACTGTAAACAATTCCACATAACCGGAAGGTAAAAATTATTACAATTTGGTGTGTTTTCGAAGTAGAATTCCACGTTTGGGCACAGTCAGGAAGGTATACTTTGTTACAAGTACATTTCATAACAACGTTTTTCAAGAGTCGGAAGTGTCGGAACATTTAATATTATTTTCACAAAGGTTTTCTAACAATACGGGTCACAAAATCACCCAAAATGCAAGTGTCTTATTTCTCTGACAGTCTTCGGCCCATTTTTCACAAAGGACTGACGGATTTTGATGGGGGTTTTCAGTATTTTCTGAACATTCTCCTCTATTTGGTGACAAACAAACTTGGCAAAAAAAAGATGGAAATTGAATGTACTATGCACTTCCAAAACCCCTACAGTCACGGGCCACAACATCGTCAAATTACAAGTTTGGTGGACCGCTTTCCGTATCTGCATCGACCGCGGCAAAGAGATATATATCAGAGACGGCTTACGATGTTGGTATGCCCCATGAATTACACATCGAGTGCCTAGCTTTTGGCGAGATGACTGGGTAATCGAAATCGATAATTGCGTGGATTTCGCGTTGTTTGTCCTTCTCTTCTATTAGGTCCATGATTTGCCTTACTCATGTTACTTTTGATGACGTCCAGGCATAGCGCCAATTTGAAGAATTCATTTTGTTTTGTGGGGGTTATAAATGAATAATAAGCTTTCAGGGAGGTATGGACTTACCTGTTGCACAGTTGAAAATAAACTTATGTTTTCATTTTATTTATATCAACAGCTTCTATGATAATAATCATGATTTCATGATGTGTGGACTTTAATATATGCATGACGTATGAGTTCCGTAAAGGGCTACGATGATGTAAAACTTAGTGGAAAGGAGGGTGGTGGTTGGGTGCGGTGACATGTTGGTGACCGCGTGTGACCTTGGTGACCTAATGTGACATTGGCCGGTATAAAAATGTGCACCCTCAATATATTGCATGCCGTATGAGTTCCGTAGGGCTACGATGATGTAACTTGGTGGAAAGAGGTGGCGGGGGGTGGTGGACATGTGGTGAACTGCCAATTGTTGACCTTTTTCAGTGGAAACTGATTAGTGACTTCTTTGGGCCCATTCACAAACCGGTCGAC
>JAMKCH010030334.1:0-17784 GCA_023653785.1 Ophioderma brevispina
CAAACATATCATAATAGCAATAATATCGATCTCCTCCTTCTTGATCTAGATTAATTGTGCATCAAGCAGATTCAACATAGATTAATTGGGCATTCTTTGCGGGCATTTTCTATGGCAAACATGACGGAATAAAACGTGATTGAGCGCTCGCTTCTCAGGGTCTACCTGCATCATATTACTCTCTGCCCTATTTTTAACTTTTATATCTGGGAACCTGAGCAAATGTAGCCCCAGATTCGCTTGTGGTTTAATTGTTTAGTGCAGTGAAGCTTTTAACCATTACTAGAGCTAGGGGGACAGGCAAGTCTGGCTGACCGGGCCCTTGATTTCTAGAAAGTTGCAACTAGGTTGTTTTCAATGAAACTCTAACCAATATCATCTTCTGGTCTGGCCACAAAATGGTGCTGGCTGCATGTCACAGCGGCCAATTCGTCACTAAAATCCTGGTGTGCGAGGCCCAAGAAAATTGCCTAGCCGGATCAAATAATGGGTTAACTCAGTTGACCTAGCTGTTGATTTACCCGGCTTTAATTTTGAAACACTGAAATAGATCATCAATGGTGGTTGATCGTTTGTTTAGGTGTTAAACTAGCAAAACAAAAAGAATAGGCATCATCTACCAACACTTCCAAAATGCCACTACATCAAATAATGTTGGGCTGAAACTGAAGCCAGAACCATGCCGTGCTAAATAAATTGGCTCTTTCATAAAAAACGGATATAGTGATTTTCAACCCAACGGCACCAGTGTGAAAAATCTATCAAAGGAAGAAAAACTATTTGGATTCCACATGTAATGAGTTTAGTACTGCATATCACGAAGAAGGTGTAGATCACGTAATATGCATATGAGAATGAACTTGATATTATCATCCATTATTCAGGTTATTACTCTATACATTTCATATATTATGTATATTGTCATACAATACATCAATATTGATTATGCAGATTGCTCCATCGGTTTCATGTTCTGTATTCATCAACTTTTTTCAACAGTGTTACATTTATGAGCAGTGATAACATTGAGGAGAAGCTGACAATATCAGGAAGGAGGAATACCCAAGGGAACAGCTAATGCATGATATGAAGGGGATGATGATTTTTATAATATTTTAGTCTTATATTTTGCGAATATCCATTATTTGGCAGAAAAAAAGAAAATTAACAAAAACTTATTGAAAAAACTTACAGGGAGAGGAGATTTATTACTCTCCCTTGTCTGGATAACCATACTCATTAGAAGCGTTCCTATACCACTTTCATCTCTCAGGTTTCACAATTTGTTTTCTAGGCTCGACTCATCTTTGCAAAGATTCAGTTTCTTTTTGCTCACTCCCAGAGCATTTTGAAGTCCATCCCACAAGGCACCAGTTGGGGAGAAATTTCACCTCATTTAGGTCTATTTGATTCCAAAAAAATCCTATTCTTAGCACAAAAAAATGACTTGCACAATTTTGCCACAAGGCACTAGCACTTTAGGTGCCAACGAGAGGGAGATTTCACATATCAGGTGGCCCTCAAAAATCAAAAGTACGATTTATGCCATGATGTAAAGCTTTCCATTCAAAAATAATCTGAAAGGGTAAGTGAGAAATGTTTCTTTGGGTTAAAAATCTTTTGTGATATGTCTAATTGTGTTATAGGAGCAAAATGGATAAGGAAATTCAGCCTAGTTTACATTGAAAATATAAGCAAATACCAAAATCACCCATTTTCTCTCTTTAAGAATTTCTGTAGCCAAATATAAGGCAAGATGTATTGTCTAATAGATACGAAAATTACTACTTTGACACAATATTTGGGTGCCCTCAAAAATCTCTCGGTGCACCTTTAAGGAATTTTATCATGATCATGAAATGTTTTGTGTCCTTAAAGGTGCATTTCGGTTCAGCACCTTCTGTTTTATCATGTTTAATAGATATCCTTGAGAAAGCTTATTCAAAACTTTTTGGTTGATCCCCACCTTGCGGATTTGTGTTATGAGCAAACGATTGTTTCCCACGATCCCATAGACCAATGTGCTATAATTGTCCATTTACGGAAAGAAAATACAAAATGCGAATTCTTACAGATACGACCGAATTTGCACTAAGATTAGGTACATATGGATTACTAATGTAACGGTTCAGATGATTTAAAAATCTCAACTTTTTTTAGTTAAGTTGGGGGACGAGGTTGTGGATCACGAAATGCTCTTTAACTCTTGAACACTTTATCTGCCTAAGGAGTAACATGAGACTACGTACAGTAACATTAGTCTGCAAATACTCACCACAACAAGTCTGGTAAATTTGGTTTCATGTTGATCGTCAATTAGTCAGCTATATTTAGTACGCCCCGAGTCATGATCATTGATAGGAGGCGCCCAATTTGCTATCCGTACCAAGGTGCGGTTATTATTCCAATCAAGGTTCAAGGCAGGGCTAAAGTATACTTATCAAATGCAATAATCAGCATATACAAACCTTGTAAAGATTTCTTGCAATGTTTTCAATACATAAAAATCTCCTCAAGACATCAATGTTTTTTGACTCAAGATCTTGAGTAAATTTCAACCAATCAGCGAGAGCTTCGTATCGACAAGCCACCAGATTGTTGGTGTGAGATCGCAGTTATACCTGCCCATTGGGACACCCAACAAGTACTTGGGAACAACCACTATAAGGCCTACTGCAAATTAGGGTATTGTTTAAAAATATCCTAAGGTCTTAAAAAGCCAATTTAATCAAAATCTATGGAAGAATAGGGATATTCCTCATCTCCCAGTGGCCCTTCCCACCAACCTGACAGCAAACCTATTAAGCAAATTTGCAGCTCCGCATATGACACCCAATAACTGCAAATATCTGCTGAATTTTGTAAATTGATACAGGGTGAGTAAAAAAAACTTGACCCAGTGTGTCGCCATGTGAATTTTTAAGTAACACGTGTCTAACATATGTGGTATCATCTGAAAGCTTATTTCGTTGTCTTTAATGCGGGGGGATGCAAAGATCATTCGCATCGGTTTAGTATAGACCCGAGCTACAGTTGTTTGAATCAAGTAGTCTGTTTTGCGCTCTGTCAGGATTCACATTACAAAATGAACGGGGTCCAGCGAGGCAAATCAGTGTCCAGAAGAACATCGGGCTATTTATTGACTGCAGAATAAATGTGACGCTATTGTGTAACACCAACAAAATTCTTGTTGCACCGATTGATCATCGGGATGCCTCTAAGTGGAGCTTGTGCTCGTCCTCAGCACCATAAAATCAGTGAAACATAAATTAACTGATACATGTATCATTTCTAGCTGTTTCTGGAGGAGTTGAAGGAACAGACATAGGTGACAACATTTTGGAGGAGTAAAGTATTGTCTATATTTGTACACAAAATATGCCACATCTTGAAAAAAAAAAGGTTTTCAAATAAAAACTCCAAGTACACTATATTTATCCCCTTTAAGATATTCATTATTTGACAATAAACATATACTGCCCTATAATCTTTGGGGAGGCATTTTGTTAGTTGGCCACGTGCAAAAAATTCAAATGGGGCATCCGTGGATAGGGGTAAAAGCTGACTACTTGATTCAAAAAAGACTGTAACCCGCCTATACTTATCAGATTTGGAATTATCTTTGCCCAGCAAATTAAAGATATTGAAATAAGCTTTCCGATGATACCACATATCTTAGATATATTTTATTTAAAAATTCAAAATGGCGGACACAATCTGGGTCAAGTTTTTTTTGACTCACCCTGTATCAACAATCTCTAAAATGTCTCACATATTCCCCAAAAATCATGGAGTTGAGGCAACATTAAAACATACAACAAACATGGCTTACATGACAGGGACATGCAGAAGTCATGGTCGTGCCACTACAGTACTCCCTTCCCTCATAAAAAAAAAACACTTCCGCAGAAAAAAAAGGCAGATTGATAATCGCCCCAGCGATCAGGAATTTTTGATATACAAATCCTAGCAAAAAATCAAATTTTTTTAGGTTTTGGGTATGTTCTTTAAAGAGCATCTTAAACTTTCATGTACGTAAAAATCACAAAAAATGGGCTATACGGATCCTATTTGAATGGTGCTGCCTCGAACAAGAACAACAAAACTGTTAGTTCATCATGAAGTTGCCCCCTCTGGCCCAAAAAAGCTAGGACGATAGGACCAAAATACATACTGCCCCCTTCTAGTCAGGAAATTTGGACCAATTTTAGCCTAAATTTAACCAAAATTGAAGGTACAAATTTTGCAATTTTCGCACACATTTCATCAAGCTCAGGACTTAACGGGAGCAAATAGTAGCAAATCATAAGACCACCCAAGGTTACAATTTACAAATTTTCCATCTATGTTTCGGGAGACTGGAATTTTGCCCTTCTGATTGACTGCCTCGGTTATACCACTGACATTGTTGCTAGATACATGCCTAATAACAGATTCCCATGCACCCTAACAAGGTGGTACAAATTTTGACATATGAAGTTAAATAAAAATTGATCTTTTAGCTTACCCAAATTAGTTAAAAAGTTCCAAATATCTTGTTGGGTCCCTAATGACACATTTCTGATCAAACTTGACTAATTTTTTAAAGTGTTATGAGTCCACGACTCTTGGCAGGACTCTTATTGCTAGTAGTGTTTGCACTATCCATTTCTTTAAAAAAATTAACCGAACGCGTGTTTTCATCTACGTTGCAGTTTGTGAATGGAGGACAAAGATCATATGAGGGTGGTCACAAAGTAACAGGACGGTCCCAAAAATATGTAAACCCAATACCCCATGGAAACATTGCATATCCATGTGTCATGAAAATTGAGCAACACATGTGGAAACACCAAGTATTTGATAAATCTGACCATTTCTTGGGCAAGATCTCTAGAACCTCTTGATGACCTTTGAGGCCACTCTTGAGGGGGGGGGGGTAAACTTGTGGGGCACTACCCAAGGGCCATAACATGCAAGTGCTATGAAAATGTGTGCACATATGTGGAAACAGCGAGCAAACATGTTTAGAGTTAACATTTGGGTCAACATTTTCACCAAACACCCCAAAAGATTCTACAAACATTTTGACAGAGCAACTTGTCTTTGCATGGTAATTGGAGCATGATCCCTCTACCACCGGACCTGGTCACCCCGTTGTCCCTTAGGCCATCTTCCCTTTCTCAATAAAAAATTTCCCGACTAAACTTGGGTGCCTACTAAGGTTTCTCTCTTGCCCAAGGATGAGCTTAAGTTTCAGCTTGTTTAATTTAGTTGGATGGGACGGGTTGGGAGATAAAAAGCCACCTGCTTATTCCCTCTGAGCACATTGCACTTTCACAGCTGTTTTGGTCTCATCTTTGACAAAATCAGATAAAAAATATCAGGAGTGGCACAGTTTTGACCTCAATGGAGTATTTATTAAACTACATCATGTGCCTTATTTTACAATATCAAAGTTGGCCAAACAGGATTTTTTTCCTTTAAAAATTAGTTTACTCTATCGCTATGGGCAATAGAAGAGGTCTACATGGGTCATGAAACTTGACGACTGTCCAAAGTGTCGACAGTTTAAGCGCAGCATAAATCGCATGTTGATTTTTTTTCCCGGGAAATCGTTGTGTCGCCGGCTGTGATTGATTTGATTTTTTTTATCAATATCAAGAACCTTTTTAGAATTTGCATAGGTGTGAAATCAATATATGTGAATTAGGTTCAACCCAGGAGTTATCAGTTAAACATCCCCTGCTCATTCACAGTCATTCATCATATCAGTACAAATGTTACACTTTTTAATAGCTTTAAAGTGTCAAACCCCTCATTTTTTATAAAGGACCAAGTTCCTGTACACTTTTTTAAAAACATTTCTTAGTTTGGCCATCTTGCCATGAATATGGTCTTACCAAAGTTTATTTATGAACCATGATTCAATTTGCTACAAAAATATACTCCCCGACCTAAAAAACACAACTGAATATATAATTTACTGTATTAAAAAGGTATGTAGGTATGTAGGTGAATTATACTAATAAATGCCAGGAGCGTTGTTCGTGTAATGTGTTTGCTTATTGGACCTGTGTCCGAATGCAGTGAGAAAGAAGCATGATGTGGAAGTTTGAGAGATTTATCCAGCTGGATTGGCGCGTTCATTTGAAAGCAAGTTTGAGCACATTGATGGCCATTTCAAACATCGTTCGGATTTTTAGGCGGGCCGGAGTATAGATGGGCTTATTACATTTGGCAAAAAATTTAACCCTGCCCAAAAATAAATTGATTTATAGTTATCAATTACACTCAGATAAATTCCATTTCAGGTTTCCCACCTGTCCATATTTAAACGTCTTGAATTGTCTCCGTATGCTCAGAGGTGTATGAGTCCCATCCTTACAATGACAACGGTTTGGGAAATTTCACCTCCATAAAAGTGATGGGATGTGATCCCACAAAAAAAAATCCTATTCTGAACAATAAATCCCTCACGACCACACACTCCTTTAGCCACACAAAGCACTATACTTGGGTAATCCTAGCCTGATCATGACTGTCTTGTGGTTCTTAATATTCTTGAGCAGTGTCTGTCACATGTACATACAGCACATTTCAACGCATTATGGGATTGGTTCAAAAACCCTCGGGTGTATGGATGTTAACCGCGTACTAAAATGTCCACATGAATATAAATAAAACATCACAAGGTGAGCAGATGATTCGGCAGGGTTTTGTCAATTTGGGCCACTTTAAATGACACTATGATCCAAGTGGGCCTTGAACTATACAAACCTATGATACAAAATACACATGGTATGAATAGGTTTTTATGAATGTATGTATGGACTCGGATGACATCTGTGAAACTGTCGCCAACACGTACTATCAGGCTAGTATCAGGTTTCAGCAAACTGATTGTGTTTATTCTTTTCAGCTTTTCTCCCTTAAAATATTTTTTTTATCCCGTATCCTCTAAAGCCTACATTATTGCAGGAACTAGATGTGTTAAGTAAGAGTGAATAAGTAGTATCACTGAAAAAACATTTTCATAATATAATTGGAAAAAAAAACTATAACGTCTCACTCTGAAACTATTCTAAATGTACCAAAAAACAACAACATAACCTATTCCCGACTGAATGACGTGATATAGGACATCACTGAGCGTGCGTTGATCCGCATGGCTTAAATGGCCAGGGGTTTCTACACGGACTACAATTGGAGACAAGCGGAAAAGATAGCTCAATCGTAAGCGCTCGGACTCCAGTGTATCTCATCCATGGGTATAGGCGTGCGTTCGAGCCCTTGCGATCAGCGGCTATCTTGTAATTTCTTGGACAAGAAAATTAACCGCTTGGTTGCCCCGATTTACCCATGCGATATTTGGGAAGCTGTGATCCGGGGCTGCGAGGTTATATCGATGTATGTTTGTGATAAGGAAAACGCTTGATCCCGATCTGCTGCATCCTTGAAATGATGCTAAATGTTTATGGTATGGTTGGGCCACAGTGATAAGCGACTCATTGTGAAAGCGCTTAGAGGCCAAATAGCATAAGGCGCCTATATAAATCTCTGCATTATTATATTATAAAGCACAACCTTGATCAACACAACATTCGGCTGAGAAAGGTCTCTCATTACATGTAGCAAATATATGAAAAAAACAAATGTGTACATATGTAGGACACACATCAATACATGCCAACAAATTACCCCACAAAGACAAAACTACAGGAGGAGGTATTGACTGACACAAAACAACCAACATGCACACACATGCACAAGCAGTGGCATCATTGACATGCAATTATTTTGAAAAGTTAAGAACAAAATCATGCTGAATATCGTTAGTACTCAAAACTAGGGATTTGGTCCATAAAACAAACAGTGCAATGACAAAACAATGAAGCTAACCAGGGAGGAGAAGAGAGAGAGTATCACAGGTGTTTGAAAGTTCTATTTATTATGAAAAACCAAATAAAACAAAAATTATCCCAGGCGACACACATTTAACATGATTGGATATTAGTCCACTAAGTACATTCCTGTGTTAAATTTATTGAAATTTCAAAAAAGATTGAAAATCAAAATTTTCTTAAAAATCCAGTTTTCCACGTCTTTCTAAGGAGAGGATGGTCATATAGAGGGCGCTATAACATACAAATCAAGACCTTTGTAGGCCTATATGGCAAGTTCCGCAAGGATGTGTCTGTTTTTGCAGAACAGATAATACCTCTTGCACGTCCCTATTATATCCGTTGTCAAAATTTTGTCGCATTCTTAAATGGTTCTAAAAATAAAAGGGACAATTTTGCAGGGGGGTCAAACAGCTGTCATTGAGGATTCAGTGAGCAGCCAGACATTGTACCCATCTCTGGCTATCATATTTGAGAGACCATGTGTTTGGACACGAGAAGACGAGACTAGCTGAGCTTTGAACATCGAGTTTAACAAAAATCTGATGAGGAGGGTAGGCTGGCACCATAGTAGAACTGAAAGAAGATCTACCGACAAGGGCATCGGCTCTGGAGAGTTAATGGTGGCCATCAGGACAGAGACGCCGGAAGGGCATCGTTGTATAACATTACGCATGTTTGAAACCCACACCATACATCCTCAACCCCCCCCCCATCAGCAGTATTGCTGTGAATGGAGGGGAATCCGCCCCCCGTTAATGGGGACAAAAAACGGATCTAACTTCTGTTTTGTCTACTACTACTAGGATCCTATCAGTCTAGTGGTAATGTATGGCCTTGCCATTGGTCAGAAGAAAATACACATAACCAGAAGGATGGATTAACAAAATACGCAGTGCGTTCAACAGAGACGTGACAAAATAAAAACGTGCAACCAGAGGTGCAGCAACCAGACAAGGTTCTATCCGGTTACCACATATCCAATGAAACCCAAATTATCTTTATGTTTTGTGTTAATTCACTTGAATACACTCCTTATCACCATATAGCTATCATACCATGACATTTCTCCACGGTTCAATCAACCTGGACCAGGATTAAACACAGAGAATCAATAAGAGCCTGATGAGTACCTGTAGCAATGCAGACGGATAATTATCCGTCTGTTCGGTTTGGTCTGGTTGGCCGCGTAGGGATACTTCAAAAAATCTGCGTTTGGACAGGAAAAGACGGGCTGTACAATTACTTTCTCCAAATGAGAAAAATCTGCATACCAAATATCTTATGAGTTTTAATGAAATGGTCACAAGTTGAAAGGAGCATTTCTGATTCTAGCACCTTCTGTTTTAGTCATTGTTCAACTAGATATCCTTTAAAAAGCTTAATCACAAAGTTTGAGGTGATTCAATCTTGCGGTGTTGTGTTATGAGCAATTGCTCATTTGCACAGTCCATAGGCCACTATACTAGTTAATTCTGTTAGGTAATCCCAGGGACGAGGTTTGTGGATCACAAAATGCCCTCTGTTAAGTGACAAACTTTGAATTCAAAATTACATTATAAGCAATTCTACTTGCTTTGAATCATAATTTTCCAGACACGTTGGTTTTTGAAACAGCTACACAAGTTGTAACACAGCTGCCTGGAGGTTTCGTAGAGTGCACTGTAGGAGCGTCTTTTTTATTTCCAAATCTAGTCAAAAAATCTGGTCTATGTTCTGGAATTGTTAGCGGTACATTGCAACACACTTTGGAGACAAAAATATTCCTTCTTTCTTACTCTTATGTATTCCACATTCCATTTCTTGATGTGCCGAGTTGAAACATCATAAGCCAAATCGGCATTGTAAAAGAGTCCAGTAAATTTTCGGACTCCTGACCTTTGAACCATCAATATTCAGGAAAATTGCCTTCTGTAATTTCGAAAAATAGTTCGAAATATATTTTGACATTTAAAAATAGGAAAACATGTTTACTGTATCCAAATAATTTATGGCAGTCTTTTTATTGCCTGTATTGTTGAAATAGTTATAAAAACATAATTATAAAACCAGAATCTTGATTTGTCAAAGGTCAGGAGTTCTAAAAAGTGGCAAAAACTTCCACAATGCATCACACAAAATCTGTTAATGCGTTTTGCTTATTGCTTTGAAAAGGCCATGATTGATATTGTTCAGCAATTAATCAATTATGTTATATAATCCAAGATTTATATACCAGGTTGCCAATTCTTTTTTCTTCATCTGACAAAAATATTGAGAAGCTTTGTACAGCATTTATCTGGAGCCGTATCTTTGCCGGGATTCATATTGGTAGCTTGTAGTGTGTACATGTGTAAAGGGAATGACAGAAAATAAATTTAGAAACAAAATACATGAGGGGAATTTCCCCTTCCTAAAATTTTGTGACCCCTATGCATTCCCTAAAAGGAAGAGCCTACACGTTGTAATGCTCCACTTCACTTCGAATCAAACTCATGCAAGGTTTTGCTAAGTTGAAGAATCGCATCAGAACTTTACCTCTATATGAATGTTCCTGGTAGCATTTATACTGTAATACCGGTAATGAAATTATGGATTCGCTGGTCACCAGTTTTTGACTTACTAATTGAAGCAGGACAATATTGGAATGATCGTATGTAAGATACATTCTCCCATTTGATTACCTATTTAAACTGGAGTGGAAGTTGCGGATGCAAAAATTGCACCAATAAAAAGGTATTTGGCGCGACAAAGGTGCAATCGCATCATTGATTCAAAAAACATGAGGGCTATTTTAAAGGTTGAATGTGGTACCAAATTGCATGGTTTTTGTTGCATAAATTGTAGCTTGAATTGTACGACTGACTGAAATATTAATGATGTGGACATTTATTGGCAGGTTGGCAGTGCAATATCTAATGACCTGGCTTGATTACAGTATTCAGACTTTCAAAGTGTAAATTACTTTTCAGATACTGTCACCAAAGCCCTAAAGGCATATTCAGAGAGTTCAAAGAAGGTTACCTTCGAATTTTTTTGGACAATCCCAGATTTTGCACTCACAGACCCGCCTTCATATAACAATACCCAAAAATAGAGTGACTTAGAGTTGATTTTAACATTTTAACTACTTAGGTAAAATGCGATGGGGATTTTGCTGGAGGGACAGAGGAGACAATGATGAGGGGGGGGGGGGGGGGGGGGGGGGGGGGGGGGGGGGGGGGGGGGGGGGGGGGGGCGAGCGATGTGTGGTTGTGAAAGTTGATGATAGGATGAAGACTGAGAACTTGATGCAGATGTTGGTTTGGAGAAGCGAGATGGACCATTGGCGAAGGCGAATAGTGTTCAATGGTATGGATATGGGACCATGCTGAGGAAGGATGACGAGCATGTGTTTAGAAGGGCTTTTGAGGTTGAGGGGAGAGGACATCCAAAGAAGAAGGAAAAAAGCAAGTGGAGGAGGGGAGAGTAGGATGTTGGGTTGAGGATGGAATTCATCGGGTGAGTGGAAGGAGGGGTAAGGGATGGTGGTTGCTGAGAGCGGTGAGGTGAATCCGGCCACCCTTCCGATTTTAAAACTTTGGATTTACTACTACTTCTCCAGGGGTTGAGTGATTTAGTTTGTAAATTTCTGGAGCCAGACAATAGCATTAGATAATGGGTGAGAAACAGACCATTCACAAATACATAGATGTCTGGAGGTTTAAAATAGAAGCAAAAACACAACCTCCAGGACAACTATTTATATTTGTGAATGTCTGTTTTGAGCATATACATCGAGCAAGAATTATTAATGTGATTACATATCGTTGAATTTTTATGTTAACAGGTATGCTTAACTATTTTTTTAAATAAAACCGATTGCCCTTGACATTATTTTGTACAGTATGAGTTATCAGCAGAAGCTATAGTCCAGGGGGCGAGCAGTACCGGATAATCTACGAAGGTAGGCAGTCGATGGCATTCAGCTGTATTATTGACATGAACAACATGGACCCTTATATACTAGGATGGATTCTGAAAGGGGAGTCTAATTTTAGACCTGGGTGTAAAACCGGGTTAGTTCTACATGGTTGACTTTTCCTTCAACATACTCTAAAAATGTGGCTTGTTAACAGGTGGAAAATCCTCCCAGAGGGCGGAATGCCCATCCATGGAGGAATTTTCATCCATTACATTTAACTTTCACAGTTATTTTGAAAGGGAAAAAGGTCCTTCACAGGGACTACCCCGCTTTAAACCGGTCTCAAGTTTAGACTCCCTTCAAGAAAAGCCTTTGGTTCAATAAGTTTAACTGGCGTACTCAATCTATATATTTTGAAGAAAGAAACTCCTTTATGTTGTTAAGGATGACTCGAGATTTCCAGATGAGGGGGCCCTCAATTTTCAAACAAATATGTTTGTTGCATTATAAAATGCTTGTCCATATACTAATCATGTGTTGAAATAGCCGCTCAATTGAGTCCTTCTATTGAAAATCCAACAGGTTTATAAAATCTGTTATACCACGTATCCTATGGGCATGTTATACATACATCAATGTTTACTTCCTGAAAACAAAAAAATCCAATTCATCTCAAACTTGGATTGAGGCATTTTTAGGTCATTATCTTAGTTCTAGTTGACTATTTTTAATTAATACACAAACATAATTATATTCGAATTCTGAGGCAGCCTTAAAAGCACTATAGTTCAATTTCTTCTGAGTGCTTGAGCCCCAGAAGTTTAGCCAAAAAAGATTGTAAAAAATTAGCCATTTTTGTAGAATAGCAATCAGCTACATTAAAAATCAGCTGAAACCATTTCTCAAATGATGTTCCATCCCGTGCCAAACATTTCCAAACTAGAAACATCCCCTGAAGAGGCTGACAATATTCTAGACAAGTAGAACATCCTTTGAGACTAGAGAGGTGACAAAAGAAAACTGCAAAAGACAGAGTAGGGAATAGTCAAATCCTCCGAGATAAAGATGTCCTCGGGGTTTTGCGGTTATCAATCTTACACAGTCGTTTCATTCTGTAGTTCTGGGTTAATAAGGCCGATACACTCTCAACGCTTGAAATATGCAGTCAGGCTCGTTTTACGGCCAAAACAGGTCTTAAATCAAATGGTCAAAGGAGCTTAATTTCTCAATCAACTTCCTTCGTGCCCGCAATCTAATTAATAACAATACCATTCACAAAATCATGATGTTCCATAGAAAATATGAAAAACAAGAAATAGAACGGCATATAATTCCTATTGAACAAAAAGCCCCACTTTTCACACCAGTATTAAAACAAACCCATGCAGTTGTTTAACCTACTGAGGAAATTAAGCTGTTATTTATAACATTTTTCACACATTCAGAAAACCCTTCTTTATAAGAAACATTGCAACTAATCGCAACACTCCGGGCCTCCTGACCCTCGGAGCCACAAGATGCGTTACAGCGTAGGAGGCCCTTTCCATCGCAATCCCTCGCAAATCTCAGTACCCTGTCATTCGCCTTATACGTTCGCCTTATAATGCGTCTTCCGTTGCAATGCTGCCCTAATCCCAAATCACGTTTTATCCAAGTGTTATGGAAAGATTGCTTGGTGTTAACATGAAATATTTGTTTTCAATCGTTGGAAATACTATAATAAGAAGAGGCTTTAGGTTTTATGAGTTGCCATTGTCTTAAAACGAGGTATGTGTGTCACCCGTACCAGGTTCAAAGACAAGAACAAAGTCAG
Source organism: Ophioderma brevispina (assembly GCA_023653785.1). Classification (NCBI taxonomy): domain Eukaryota; kingdom Metazoa; phylum Echinodermata; class Ophiuroidea; order Amphilepidida; family Ophiodermatidae; genus Ophioderma; species Ophioderma brevispina. Next base: position 13,580 of record JAMKCH010030334.1, read on the forward strand.
ATTCAGATTAACATTGGTGTGGGGCTTGTCCCTCATACAAGAACGAAGTTTGGCTGCACAGAGTTCATTATCTATATAACTATACCAAAAATTAAGCATATATGACAAGGCGCTATAGACTCCCATGCTGATAACGCATGTCTAAAATAATAAAATGGAGTTTTTCCACTCTATCCCCAGAAATATATAGATTTGGAGGCTGAATGAAATTTTAGTTGATAATGCAAAAAATGGAGGGGCTTCATACTGGCAAAATCTAAAAACAGCTTCTGGGTTAAATGGGTACAGGGTTTACCAATAAGAACATTAGAACTGCAAATTTTAGAAATTCAATATTCAAAAAAAATTATAAAACTTGCTGCTGAAATTCAGATCAGATGCACTCATTTGTATTAGCCCTTATAACCTTATCCAATTCAAAAGGATTATCAACAAGGGTGTACCACACAAATAGTAATTGTAGTTAAGGGACACTGATCATTGGACTGCTGTACAGAAAATAACAAAAAGTATAGTGGTCCTGGGACACCACTAGTGTCGCCGGTCATCGAGTTTGAAATAAGGACTCAGGACTTGCCTTGAAAATGCGAACATTGAGGTTGTCAGTAATTGTAATAGGCATAAAACCAAGTTTGGTTCTTTTTTAATTCAGGTCAATTTACATTTCAGCATATTTTACAACTCCTGACGACCTCACGCCCTTTGACCTTGCTATGTGACCTTTGACCTGACTATGTTGCCGTGCCCTTGCTATGTGACCTTTGGACCTTGCTATGTGACTTTGACTCTCATCAACAATGAGGGATCCCACTTTGCACCAACATTGAAGAAGGCAGATATACAGGCAAATGTTAACCCTTTTTCCACAATGGACTACATCAAAAAACAGACTACATCAACAACAGACTACATCAACAAATATACACCAAACCACAACCAGTGGACAAAGTGATCCTATGTGTTTGCTTCTGCGCTAAGGGAGTGTTCATTATTTGACGCCAGGGGTGGGGGGATGGAGGAAATCAGGGGTGGGACACGAAATTTTTTTAAACATTGAGGGGGGGCGGACACGAAATTTTGGTGACAGAGACGGGGGGGGGGGGGACAAGCAATTTTGTTAAAGCCATCATAAAAATGAAACTGTCTGGTTTTTTTTTTTATGAATATTAAATTTTAAAAACTTGTGATTTAAACTCACTGCAGGAAAACTTGATTCATAAAAATAAAACTTATTAAAGAGGTTGGTTATCGGTGTTAAAGAGGACTAGAAAGATGCTAGCTATAGAATATGAAAAGGCAGCTAACTTTTAGTAGGTAAAACTTTCTTTTAACTCAGTGTATAATTTCAAATATAATATCATCCTGGATGTTGTTGATCGTTAGTTTGTTAAATATGCATTGTCTACAAAATATCAACATTAAGTTTTTCAATACAAGAGACAACAGACAAAACCATGATGTTTAAAACATGAATTTACTACAAATTTTTTATTAAGTACGTTTACAGTTAATGCATGTTCAAAGACCCTGACATACCCACTGTTGTTACACTACAAGTAGCTGTGTAGCTTTCATATGAAAATGCATCTGTAGGACAGAAAAAATCATGCATAATCATAAGAGTGTGTGATTGTTGAATATAAGCTGCCCATTGCCCCAATTTGAAGTCTGGGTATTAACTTTCACAGTTGATAATATTGAATGGTTAAACATTAACTAATTTTGATATTACATGGCACAACTGGAATTTTTATTAAGTAAAAAAAGGTAAAGGTCGTGAAGAGCAAGCTCGTGCGGGAGTGCCATCTCTCTTTCATTAGCGTTTGGACCAGATCCTCCATATGATTTTTGATGTGTGGGGGGTTCGCCACTCCTCCCGCACATAGCGAGTCTTTTCTTATCATTGATAATGTGGTACCCCAGGAGTAATTGAGGTAAAGCGCTTTACTCCAGGGGCGACACACGTGGCTGCAGTGGACTCGAAACCAATGACCTTTATCAATACGTTAGGCCATTGTATATTGTATCCATGATGGGGATCCTTTGCTCACCATAGGCCAGACAAAATTAAAACTCAGAGCCATCTATAAAATCTATAAAAGTGATATAAAAGGTGGCATATGATGGCAGACAGAATAATGATTTTGGGGCTTGTGCGAGCACAATTATGAGGGGCAAAAAATGTAAAAAGTATTCCATCTGAGATCAACCTGAGGTTTTGCATATATGACAATACGTAAACCAAAATTCAGATGATATAATAAAAAAATGTTTGAATGATAATAATCAATTAGGCCATTCCCATTACTACAAAACTTTCCAATTGCTGTTGTATGAGCTTATACTGAGAAGGAATGTCACAATATTCCTGACCAACAACCACCTATATGTATACGCGACCCACACGTCAACAGACACTGGTACAGTGACAGTGCTCCCACAGTGCTCATATCACTGAAAAAGATCATTTTGACCTAAGTAAAGAAATATTAAAGTTCATAAATAGTTCATCTCGCTTCAAGATAATGAGAAACTGAGAGCTCTCTGAAGGCACTCAAGATACAAAATCCAGAGCTTCCGGGGCCCAGCCCCCTGGACCCCTATCAGGGGCCCAAAAGTGGAACCTGTACCCCACCCATTATTGATCGCGCTACGGGCTATGGGGCACCACTTTAACATTTACCATCTTAAATGTAAACTACTTTAGTTCTCAAGGTAGCAAGGGTTGTATTATATTATTCATCTTTCCTCAAAAACTTCAAAATAATAAAAGTTTTGACAAAAAAAAAAAAAACCATGTGCGCTGGCCGGATTCGAACGGCGACCTTCGGTTACATGCACGACGCTCTAACCGATGAGTTTATCAGGGGTCGATAGAAGAGCGATAGATATCTCCTATAGGTGTTAGGTTCGAAAGGTGTCCTTCGCTTCCTGCGGATAGCATCAGAAACTGTATATTTAAAGATACGATTATATCTACCATCTTACTTACCAACTTTTCCAAGCTTGTTGTATTGATCTTCATACTTGAGAAAGATGTACAATATTCCTGACCAACAACCACCTATATGTGAGTGATTCACACATCTGTCAAAGACACTGATACCAGTGCAGTGCGCTGACAGTGCTAGTCACTGAAAAAGAGGACTCGTTGGCCTAAAGGCTGACTCAGAATTTCCTGATGAGGGCGCACTCATTTTTCAAACAATCGTGTTTTTTGCATATACATAATGGCCTGTCCATCTACTTATCACTGTGTGAAATACCTAAGTACAAATCAAAGTCTTTCATTATAGAAAATCACAGTTTGTTATAAAATTCGGATCCGGAAATTTTTATACACGGGATCCTATGGCACTGTTATACTGTGCATAAATGTTAATGCATGAAAACGAAAAATCTGATTGATCTCTAACTTGGAATTAAGCATTTTAGGTAACTCCTCTTTAGTTAGATGAATTTTTAATAACTCCACCAAAACAATATATTCTACAAACTTTGAGTAGCCTTAAAGGCCGGGACTCAGAGATGTCCGAGGCGAGGTTGCCCTCAATTTCCAAAAAAATGTGTTTTTTGCATTATACATAATGCTGTCCATATACTAATTACTGGGTGAAATTGCTAAGCTTTTAAATCGAATTCCTTCATATAGAATAAATCAAAAACTTTGTTATAAAATTCCGATCCGGAATTTGGTGTTATACACAGTCTCCTATGGGACGTAATACTAACACATTAATGTTTACTGCATCAAAACGAAAAATCCGATACATTTCAAATTCGGACGGAATTGTGCATTTAGGTACTATCTTTAGTTACAGTGATATTTTTCATTATTACACTAAAAAAAATAATATTTCGAAATCTCTGAGTCAGACAATAATATTGCTAAAAACAAATAATCAATCTACTTCAAATAAGTGTAGGATAATGAGAGCTCTCTGAGGCACTGAAGCATGCTACAACCCAAGAGTTCAGGAGCTCAGCCCCATGGACCCCGCCAGGGCCCCAAAAGCGGGACCCTGTACCCCACCATATTTGCCTCGATGACATACACGCTCAGGCACCACTTAACATCTTGTCTGGGGCCCCCACACATCATCTACCTAGAGCCCAATCGGACAAAGACAAACATATGCAGACCTTTTGTGACCAATACGCTAACAGTGACGAGTGTAGTAGGTCATTTGACTAAAAAGGGCATG
>JAMKCH010030335.1:0-16434 GCA_023653785.1 Ophioderma brevispina
TGGGGACTTTGGCTTGGTTTCGACAGAACACATCACAAATGGTAACAGTTAGTTTTGTTATACCGATTTCTCTCAATATATTCTCACTTTTATGAGTAATTTATAGATTAAGGTTGGCTTGCTGTGGCTTTTACAGGATAAATCATCTGAATGCTACTGCAACAGCAGTAATTTGTTTATTCTTTGTATAGACTATTCTTTATTAATTAACCACTTTCCTGCAATTCAATTAAAGATGCTGTTTTCATAGTCTCGCCCTCGACAGTTTGGAGCCTAGTTTACAAACAAAAGGCAATTAGTCAATTTATATTGACATCATAGCTTGTATTTAAAAAAAGACGGAGGCAGGTGCATTTATAATGTGGTGGCCACATAATTTTTCTTTTTATGAAGTTAAAGTACACAGACTGTTAGCAAGACACAGGCCCAAAACCATATGGCACGAGGCTAGTTTTCTGTGAAACAAGATAATGCCTGCAGTGATAGCCCCATGGCTATACTTAATTTCTTTTTCTTTTGCATTGATCCCCATATTACATGTACTGTCTTGATTCAGGGAAGAAGTAATTGCTGCAAAATGGCTAATTAAGGAAAGATCTCTGGCTTGTTTCTAATTGCAGCTTCCACATATCTTGTTCAGAGTAAAACAATACTCAAACTATTTATCAATTATGCAAATGACCTTGCTATTTGCACGGCTCTTGTGCATTAAAAACATTGTTATTGCGCAAATTTGTACACAATTGAACCAATGAATTACAAGTTTATAATTTGAGTTTTTGAATGTTGTACTTAAAATATTTATGTACTAAATATCTAGTGCAAAGTCATAAGGTGATATTTCAATCCTTTGGGTTTTATTTGACATGGGTTTATATAGTATGTATATAAGTAGAGGCATGTTCAGTTGCATTTTAGTAATGCATTATACCCATGAATGATTTGTACAGTTGGAGTATTTTAAAAAAAGTCATTGTATATCTGTAAATATATTTTTTTAGTTTATAGTTATTAGTTTGATTTATGTATAGTTACAGGTAATAGATTTGTATTTTGTTAATATACACAGAGAAGTTTAACATTATAAATTATACTCAAACAGGGAATATAAAAGTGGTTTTCTTGTTCTATATATTGGTTGGCTCTTAACAGAGATGCCAGTTCAAATGTGCTTAGTTCATTTCAGGTTTTTGTCCAGTATTTTCCTCTGGTGTGTTTAATACGATCTCTACACACCACCTCATGGCAAAAGGAGACCTGGACGTCCATGCACCTCTTATTTAGCCTATACATCCAACGTGTGCTAGGGTATGATAAAGGCATGATACAAGCTGAGCAGATAGCCGCACTTGCCAAAGATAGATGTGCATGGAGAGATCTTGTAATCGCCTGCTCCGCAGCCGAAGGAGGAGGAGGATGATGATGATGTGTTTAATTAGAAATATGATTTCTTACTAGAAAGTCATTAGGCCAAGTAAAAAAAAAAACTTGTTTCTCGTCCTAACTTTTTGAAAAAAGGAGGAGGAGGGCAGTTTTTTTTTTTTTTTTTTTTTTTTTTTTTTCTTAAAAAAAAAAAAAAAAAAAAAGTTCAAATGTGCTTAGTTCATTTCAGGTTTTTGTCCAGTATTTTCCTCTGGTGTGTTTAATACGATCTCTACACACCACCTCATGTCAAAAGGAGACCTGGACGTCCACGCACCTCTTATTTAGCCTACATCCAACGTGTGCTAGGGTATGATAAAGGCATGATACAAGCTGAGCAGATAGCCACACTTGCCAAAGATAGACGTGCATGGAGAGATCTTGTAATCGCCTGCTCCGCAGCCGAAGGAGGAGGATGATGATGATGTGTTTAATTAGAAATATGATTTCTTACTAGAAAGTCATTATTCACTGTTTTTTAAAGCAGTGCCCGATTCAATTCAGTATTCAATTCACCCTATCGTATCTTGGCAACTGTGGAATTATAGGTTCATTTAGCATTTAACCATGTAAAGTCTAACTACCATGGTTGCCATTGTGGAGCATATTTTGAAATTCCCATGAATTTTGGGAGTGATTTTGAGGTATGCATTTTTTAAGACCGTAACCGTATAGGTTATTTGGGCAGATTTTATTTTCAATGCTATGAGAGTCCCATCAGAGCAAGAGAACTATTTTTGTTATCTTTTATTCGTTGACAATCCAATTGTCACGTTAAACATTTATTTATATACATTTTAGGTAAAAAAGTTAGTCTCACATACCCGCACCATAAGTATGTGGAGTCACTTGCTGCATAGATCCAATTTTCTGGGTTTTTTTAAGTTGTTAGATAAAACAAAAAAGTGGACCAAAAACACAATAAAAAATATTGATTTGCTCATTTTCTTAAAAACAGCTCATAGCTTTTTGCCAGAAGTATGTGAGTCAAACTTTAAAAAAAAAAAAAAAAAAAAACTTTTCTTCAGACATCACAGGTATGTTTTTGCTTCCAAAAGGCAATTCTCCTACTAACTTTTAACCTTGAACAATTTTAGCGAACTAAAATGTGAAATTTACTCCGATTTTCGATGAATTTTCGAGAAAAAAAACAGAAATTAATAAAAAAAAAAAAAAAAACTTTTTTTGATGCGGCAGCCAAAACGCATGCGCGCGAGGACGAGAAACTAGTATATTTTTTTACTTGGCCTTATTCACTGTTTTTTAAAGCAGTGCCCGATTCAATTCAGTATTCAATTCACCCTATCGTATCTGGGCAACTGTGGAATTATAGGTTATTTAGCATTTAACCATGTAAAGTCTAACTACCATGGTTGCCATTGTGGAGCATATTTTGAAATTCCCATGAATTTTGGGAGTGATTTTGAGGTATGCATTTTTTAAGACCATAACCGTATAGGTTATTTGGGCAGATTTTATTTTCAATGCTATGAGAGTCCCATCAGAGCAAGAGAACTATTTTTGTTATCTTTTATTCGTTGACAATCCAATTGTCACGTTAAACATTTATTTATATACATTTTAGGTAAAAAAGTTAGTCTCACATACCCGCACCATAAGTATGTGGAGTCACTTGCTGCATAGATCCAATTTCCTGGGTTTTTTTAAGTTGTTAGATAAAACAAAAAAGTGGACCAAAAACACAATAAAAATATTGATTTCTCATTCCTTAAAAAACATCTCATAGCTTTTTGCCAGAAGTATGTGAGTCAAACTTTTATTTCCCTTTGGAAAACTGGCGTTTTTTAATGTACTGTTGTGCGAACGCATAGTGAAAACTGTATTGTGCTGCCGGGTAGAGCATTTCGTAAGGTCCGGAGAGTGGAATCTCACACAATAATATAGTGTGTGAAGTCCACCATGTATTTCCCGCAAATGGATTATTATTGTAGTAAGAAATTTTCTTTGAGAGTAATAATTTCATCTAATTTTCATGATTTACATATAAGTTGTCCACTGGACACCCACTATTTCTACACTGCATGTGTATTGTTTGACAGCGATAAACATTACCTTGAGATTGGTGTACCCATATCTTCGCATGATTATACTTATCTCCTCCGCACCCAAAACTTTGACCAATAACCACCAAAATAGTGAGAATTTATTTTGATATTAAATATTTTTCAACCATTTGGCCAGAAATGACAGTTTTACAAATTATTAGATTACAATTTTATAACGAATTCTGGTAAATTAGGTACACCACACACCGGGTTCTATTTACCAGCACAAAGCTTAATCTTGAACTATATCCATTGGAAAACATGCGCTTCAAGTTGGTAAACATCACCAATATTCAACCTTGTGGCATTCAATTTACACCTGGAATCGTGAGTGGTTCGCTTCTTTGCGTATCCACTAGTCTTGGTAATGGCTTGTGGTGGTGGTCAGGATTTACTCAAATGAGTAAGCCATTAAAGTTGTATAGAAATGTCAACTACCAATCACTGCATCGGTCATAAATTTGGGATTAATTGAAAATTGTTTTCTTTTTTGTCGAAAAGTCAGCCATTCATGTTTTCGAGTTTGCAATAATTAGAGTTGGATTACAATCTCTGGCTGATGTTTTACATGAGTTCCCTATGGTGGGATGCGCGCTGTAACTAATTTAGTGCTAGTCGCCTCTCGCCAGAAATCTAAACCCGTGTTGTATGTGCCAACATAAGGTACGAGAGATAGGCTTTAAATCATTCATTGATCAGTTCTTTTGCAGTGCGTGTACTTTTGATATTTTTAAACATTTATATTTTATGGTAAAGTTTGATATGCCCCTGATGAACCTTTTCAAAAACAGTAGAATTTGTTTCAAAAGAGGGGGTGTTTGCTGTATTATAGGTATAACCATTTTCCCAATCAGGGTTTTCAATACATCCCACAAATAAATTTTTTTGTACCAGATTTTGCTAGCGTTGTTGGTGCGAAAACTTCTTTTCCACATGATTTTAAATTGGTACATTTGATAATAGAAGTTAATTATGTACGTAAAACTAATCGGAAAGAGTTGTTGTAAAATCTTTTGCTTAGGTTTGTGAGTGTGTATTGTAATATAATTTTACTAGAATTAAGACCACATGGATAAAATGCAAAACGCATTGTAAAAAATGAGTTTATATATTGCTGCTATACCTTCCATCGAGTCTGTGACGTCAGTGTGTTATACAGTTGTTGTAGCATTAAATTGTGAGCATTGACTCAAAGGGGGGTCGTATGCAACGAAACTGCACATGCAAAACATCCGTCTCGACGCGTTTGACATTCCCTAACGTGAGGAGGTAAATGGCGTGATAGCTATAATAGCGCCCACACTGTATTTTTGTCAGTGCCAGAAGGAACAAATAAGCCGACTCATTTGTTAATCTTAGAACCATGTGGTGGTTTAAGATTATCAAGAGTCGGCCCTTGGTTCAGATTGAAACCGTCCCCTCCTGATGCCAAATCAGTCCATGGTTTGGAGTATGTTATCCACACTGGGATCAAGTTTGACATGTACTGAACCTGTCTTGAAAAGATTTTTATTATTTAACAAGTCATTATTCTTGACCATATATTCGCACATCTTTGTATATGCCAAGAGGTTGTAGAGAACATGGAAATTATAACAAAAAAATCCATACATATTACTGTTTTAACCATTTTACCAGACTTCAGCACTCACCTAAATCCAGTCAATTTGGGAAAAAGGCACCTTTTTATGTGGGTGGTTTGTCTCTGTAATTAAAGTCAGCTAACCCCTGTCAAAAAAAAAATGCCATCTTCTGAAGAATGAAGTTGAGTTGGTCAAAGAGATGACACAACAACAAAATTGTCACACTTAACAGAGTAAAAATGTGTGGTGATAATTAGGACTGTGGATGAATGCTAATTTTTGCAAGCCCTAAAAGAAATTGTTTATCCAAGAACTACAGCACCCAAGAATTGCAGTGACAACCCCTCATTTTTCAGAATTGAAATTAGACCTCGGTTACAAGTACAAATGTCATTCTACCTTTATCCGTCCCTGCCATCATATCGTAGATACTGTAAAACATGAACCACAATTGTAAAACACAGTCCTTACATTTAATTATTCAAACTATTTCAAACACAACGGATCTCCACATGCCTAATTCGAATGACATTTCAGGTACTTGTGTTTGTGATAGCATACAGCTCTATTAATTGGGTGAAATTGCAAAATGGTACTGAATGGTTGTATACTATCAACATACCTAGTTGCCGTTGTTTCAATTTCATTCGGTTGTTTTTTTCTTATCAACCTGTCACCATTTGAGCGTTCTTTTCCATTTCTTTCTTCCTTTATTTTCAACCATGACTGATTGTGGTTCATGTTTATCCAACAGATAATCTGCATTATTGCTGATAAAATCATGAAAGTATATATTATATCAATCTTTCAGCATACAAACAACCTGCACAATACACCTCATATAAAATACAGGTGGAATTGTGAAGACGCTTGCTATCATAACACCCCGTCCTGAGTCAATACTATGGCTTCCAAAAGTTCTACTTTCAGAGCTGATTTATATCACCGCCCTTAAAGGCAGACCTGAATTGGATGCCCTGAATGGATCATATGTGGTGTGATCAAGCAAATGAGTCGGACGTCGCAAATATTGATTTTGTAGATTAGCAAACAAAGGAAAAATTCTTTTGTTTCCTATTGATTTTGGCCACCCTCAACTGATTATATATTTGGAATTATGGTCATTTTCATGGGGATTCATTTCAGCAAATGCAGCACACCATTTAATGGTGGCATACAGTTGCATGGAAAATTACAAATCGAATCTAACCGACTTCAGACTCATTTTGCTTGACACATCACATATGATCCAGCCCCTTTACCAATCTTAATTCCATCTAACTTTGCGTTGCTTGAACAGAAACATCATTTAAAACTTTGGGGTTCCAAATTTCCTTTTTTCCTCATGTTCTGTCACTTATACCTCCCCAACTCTGACAACTGTTTTGTACAGGCAACCATTGTAAGAACATTGCAGTGCACCATGGGGTTGAACTATAGTATCTTCTGTTTGCACTCATTCAGTATGTTAGAGTAAGAAAGTCACCTGAGAGGTTCAGGTCTGGTTGCTCACACACTTGAGGCCATTCCTTTGAAGCAACTCATTAACGACAGGGATGTAGTCCAAGACTCTAAGACACAACCTACAAAGATGGTGCAGAGGAGATATGTTGTGCACACTAATCGTCAATGCATTGATTTTCAGAGAGGAATCAGTGTGGGATGTTTGGAAGTGGCCTTTGTGGTGAAGGCAGCCAAAAAATCAGCATGGAAGTATTGGTCCTGGTCTTACCGCAACTTTATTAGTCTTGACTACTTTTCCTTGATAATAATAACAGTTGTCCCACTTTAAATGGGTTGCCGGTTTGGTGTACACGATTAAATGTGAGGATCCTCCCAAGTCGTAATTAGCTCTAATAATTTGAAAGGTGTTGCCAATCCTGAGAGCCAAGGTAAGATCAAACTTTTTGTAGTAGCTTTTTACAACATGTACATGTTTCTTAGCCACTCTTGTACTGGTACAAGTGTTGTAGTTTGGTCGTATGAAGGTATATTTAATATAGTGAAAATTTATTAAAGCCGGGACTTAATTTGATAGAATAGTGAATTTCTACTAATGCCAATTCAGTCATTTCATTAAAAGTGTTCTTATTCTGTGTATCTTATACATTGCTGCTCATTGATTGATTTTAAGCATATTCATATTGGCAATGTAATTAACAAAACTTGGATGAATTATCAATGTATTTAATGTCAGAGAATTTCAATGTGCATGTAGATACAACACTTGCATTTCCTTAGTTGTGCGAGTAGAGTCCGTCCCGAGAACAGACAAAGAGATAAACATTTGAGTTTAAAAATGTAACTAGGTTGGTTTGAATATGCCCATTCTTCCTTTAACCACCAATGATCGTTGTAGACCTGATGGAATGTCATTCGTATTAACTACATCACGTTTCCTTTCAGGACATCCACGTCTTGTCAGAAGTAAAAAGTTAAAATTTTATTCATTTTATTTCATTGATCATTATTGTTTCCTTCAATTTCCTTCAGTTTTGTGTCGCCTGCCTAGGCAGAAAATCACATAGGGATCACTTGTCCATGTAGTCTTTGTTGTTGTTGTCTGTTGTGAAAAAGGTTACATTTGCCTGCTAATATCCACACTACTTTGAATGGATTTACCAACATTTTGCTCACAGGGCCACATGACATCCCCCATTTGTTGATGTCAAGTCACATACCAGGTCAAAGGTCATGTGATGTCAAGTTCTGTAAAATATGCTAAATGTAAAATTACACCTCATTTGAAAAGTTGAAGTGGCATTGGAACCAAGCGGGTTTATGGAGTTTACATCAATCCCTCATTTGTTTATGAGTCAAAGGTCACCGGTCAATGTGAGGCCTCATTCACAAACCGCGAGGCAGGCGACACCATTGGTACGAGTAGTAGAGAGATAAGAGTCGAGTACGATTGTATTTTACAATTACAAGTTTGCAAAGAGTACTTTGTCATGATTGAGTTGAGATGGACGTGGCCTCCTGCTTGTGTATGTTCCTTTTCATATTCAAAAGGAATCATGACTTAATTACTGCATTCATTCCATTGTTTTTACAGAAGGTTTTACAACAAGTGTTGTGTGTATTTAACCACCGTAGAACGCCTTGCTTGGTTGATGATATACATTAACATGGTAGATGTTTTACCTTTTGATTTCACAGCAGGAAAGATGTTTAAGGGCTGAGAGAGAGGCGGGTTTTCCTGCGATGTCACCCATCACACCTTCATCTTTATCAAATACTTACCTCTTATTTACCTTTAATCTGATCTAATCTCATTTGGACTCCTTTTAACTAGATCACCAAATCTGCCACCCCGTTCCCCATTTTTACGTTTCTCCTTTTCCTTTCCTTTTGTTTTCGCGTTTTATCCCCCACCGATAATTATAGTTGTGTGTGGTAGTTTTCACAAATTTGTAAATACTTCGTAGGAGAGAGTGGTTACTTGTTAGGTATTTGCTTTGGTGATGGAAGTCCCCGGTTATATTCCCAGTGGGGTCACTCGCTAGGATTCCAATCGGGTGTGCAATTATCGATCTGTGGAATTAAACTGCTCCTGTGGTCATTTTCACTAGGGTAAAAAAACCCATGAAACCCTCCTCTCCGGTGGAGCGGATGTTTAAATCCATCCAGTCCCAGTATATTTGAGTTGCACCTCACATTAAAAATTGAGTCAGTTGGTAGGATGTAGGGTGTAAATCCTTGATCCCTGAGCATCATTGAAAAGCAGTGCCTGAACAGTGAATGATTTACCTAAGGTAAAAAGTCCCATACATAACCAATTAAGGGCAGGTGTGGGTTATTGCAACTTAAAGAGCAAATGTAGACTGCCGTTTATAGCTGGATTAACAAAACAAAACATTGCTAATTCAGCTTTTATTTGTTATGATGAAGTACATTTCGAGTACCATCGGTCCGAAGTTTGTCTTAGCGCGCACATTTGACAGCGCATGGTGGCATGGGAAATTTACTATTAATCCAGCAAATGAAGCTTAAATGTTTATCTTTGCCAGTTATTCAGATCAGAAATGACACGGTAAAACCAAAGGGATTGGAAAAAAAATGCCACACATTCTCAGCTTGACTAAATTACAAAGACCTGCTATCTTAGACATAAGGTCTGACTATGCGGCACAAGGTCATTGCCTTCTTGCTCTAATTGCATCATGTGCAGTTGTGCATTAAACATATCAATTAAAAGTGGTACCAAAAAAGAGCCAGTGGAACAATTCTAAAAATCATCAAAAGAAGTGTATACCATTGTACATAAAACAAAATGTGTTAAATTTTCAAGTGTATATTAGTTTTACTCACACTGGGATTAATTCTGTCAACCCCAAAGAAAAACACCCATGTCAACCACTGGGCATTATAGTGAAGCTACTCTGAGGTATTAGATATATTGCTTTGCGTTATTCTACAATTTTATTTTGAGGTCTATGATCGTTGTACAATTAACTTAATAGAGATTTTACATAAAAGTTTGGGTTATGGTAAAGTTGTGTAAATAACTTCAGTTAAAGATTCTGGTGTTTTGTCCTCAATATGCCAAATTATTTTTATAATGTGTCCGATTATGTCAAGTAGTTAAAAATGCAGAGAAATCAATTGTTTTTGATCAAATACTATTTCAGATATGGCCCATAATCACTTAAAGCAATATTAGCACATTTTTTTGAGAGCTCCCCCAATTTTCACAAAATTTGGAGATTTTTACCACGGTTGATGGTAAACTGGCTAATAAAACTAACCTGTGAATGTTAAGCACAAATGTCTATGGGTCACAAACGAAAGGAAGGGAATTTTGTACTAGAATAATATTATCGCGGATCCACGATAATAATTCCGGGCAGCTGGAACGGCCTTCCAATGGGAAATAGCGCGACAAAATAGCGATGTACGTATCTGCACAGCTGATCCTTAGTTGTCTTAATAGTTCAGGCAAGTCAAGTTAGAGGTTATTTTTTTCTAGAGAGTGGCAATATTATATGGACGTGACCATAAACGGGCATTTCCAGCTCTGCCGTTAAGTACAATCTGAGTATCCCAATTCTAATTACAAAATCGATTATTTTGTGAAACTGATACGCATTTTTTAGATTTCTCTTGTTAGCAGGTATAGTTTACTAGCCATACAAACGAAATGTGCAACAATATCAAATTTTGAAACTTGGGGGCGCTCTTCAAAAAATGTGCTAATATTGCTTTAATAGTCACAAAGCCGAATTCAAAACTTTTTGCCTAGCACAGTGCTCATGTGCAGATGCCTACTTGATGTTTACAAAGCGAAAAGTATGAGAACTGGGCTGAAATGTTTTCAGACGACTTCTCCGTAGTCCACGAGTAATACACCACTCCACCATAACTGCACACATTGATATTGTATACTAGTTAAGTAAAGTATTTTCTTCTTATTAAGACAGTGTTCTACAACAAAGCTCAGGAAAAGTATTGTTAACCTCACCAGACCAACAAAGCAACAAATGGCTGTCAAGTCATAACTTTTCTGCACACTGCGCCACCAATTTGGCATATGCAGGGTTGGGCCTCAAAATGAAGGGTCCTGACAGACAGACATCTTGTGTTTTTTGTCTGTATAAAACCAAAGCAATTTATTATATATACTACCGAATAGTAAGCTTATTAACATCATTGAGATGGACAAGGTGGTACATGGCTACAATGTACCTGGATAGCCAATTGTAAATGCATTTATATCGTATGCAGTTATGAACAGCGCGACAAGTGGCAAGTGTAAAATTAAGGCAATAAGTCAGTATTGGCTAAATCAGAAAATTGAAAAAAATCATCAAAAATCAGATTGTTGCATATTTGTAACAAGTATAGATCTAACATACCCTGCAAGTTGATAAAGTCGGTTAAATACTTCATAACTTAATAAGATAAAATCGAATATTTTAGTCCTACTACGGACACTTACTACAGCACCTAATTGAATGGGAATTCATATCTCTGAACACTGAGTTCAATTTTTCGGAGGAAAATTTAACTATGAGAGTCATACCTTTACCCTTTACTTTTAAGATATTCCTGCAAATTGCAAATATTTTTTTATCTTTCAGATGACTCATGATAGTGTCTTTAAACTGCTCATATTTTGAATTCCAGTTGGTCCAAGACAGCGAGAAAAGATCAGTTGTAAAGTAAAAAAATATGCGGTCATTTGTGCGTAACATTAGTATTGGGTAGTGTTAGGCCAGTTTAAAAATAGAACTGCGCTTGTCTGATATGTAACATGATTAATCTATATTTTTTAAATGTTTTGTAGCAAAATGGGGTCTGGAAATTGCAGATGTTTTTTATTGGGAAAAAAATGGCCGATAACATACAGAAATAAAAAAAACAAAAAAAAAAAAAAAAAACTTGCTCAAGATAACAAA
This sequence comes from Ophioderma brevispina, assembly GCA_023653785.1. Taxonomy (NCBI): domain Eukaryota; kingdom Metazoa; phylum Echinodermata; class Ophiuroidea; order Amphilepidida; family Ophiodermatidae; genus Ophioderma; species Ophioderma brevispina. The sequence goes on from JAMKCH010030335.1 coordinate 11,470, forward strand.
CAGTTATCGGATAGTTCTTTCCACTTGCAAGTTGCAGTCAAGTTTGAAGCTATTCAGTATTTATAGTATGATAGTTATCTATCATAGTTCAAAGGATGCCATTCAAAATGGTACAGATACTACAAAACCTGTAGTGCTATAAGCACTGGTGTAAGCAATTTGTTTATTTAATCAAAATTAAAAAAATGGAATAACATAGTACATTGCATGCTTATTTTAGATTCATGAAAGTTTGTCTCAAAGTCTCTATTTATGTTTTGAGTTCTGTTAAAGGGGGAGGCCCGATTTGAGTCTATATTTTTCATCTTGATAGAATGGCCTTCACCCAAAACCCATCTTAAAGTTTCGCGTCGATTCACCCGTTTTGAAGTGAGAGCTAAAAACGTGATTTTGTAATCCCATAGCGAACTTTGTAAATTAATATGGTCGACCAAAATGGAGTCATATTTTACTCAGAAAATACAACAAACATCCTTTAACCAATCCAGAACTGGCACTGTTTTGAGGGGGACCCCGGGGTGAAGGACCTCTTATAAATGAATATGGCCGATTTTGCATGTTTTTGGCATGAAACCGGGGGGGGGGGGCAACCGAAAGCACCTCCCAAGATACGCCAACTACTTTAGCCCTAAGAATAAACAAAAATCTCATAGGGTCTAAAGAATCCGCAGTATATGTGGAGTATCTACTCCACCATATCTTGGTTTTCAAGTGAAAATTCCTTATCACAAATAACAGCCCAGAATTTTGTGTATAAATTTCATTATCCTTTAGAGTTGTGGTGATATCATGGTTGTCTTGACTGTGTGGAAGGGCACAATGCACAAATTTATGGGGAAAAACGGAGATTGTGGTAACAGAAATCAAAATTCAAGGACATCGCATTGGTTTAACCATGGTTATAACTCCATTGCATGCATGTAGCGCAGGGGAGGGTGTGATGGAGCGCGCGCACCCAGAGGCCTGGGGGATCCTGGCTACGCGAATGCCATGGTTTAAGTGAAATCTTGAACGAAAAGTCTGAATTTGTGCAAGGATATTTTCTTGTTCGCAAAACCGTTGGAGCGAAGAACCAACTCACCCTGTAATGCTTATTTGTGCTAATGTCGATTTGGGTGATTTCCAAATGGTAATTTGGGGAACTGCTATGTGTGCATTTCTATGGCAGTCTCTGTCTCAGTTCCATTACAAAATAATGCCTCTTAAACTTTAGTTTCAAAATACATCTTGTAAATCTGATACTTTTGGAATAAATATTGGACTTCAAATCTGTCGGGGTTAGTGGATTAACCCCGCTGCAAAATAGTTTAATTTCCAATAACGTAACGGTCATATAGCTTTAAATATTCGTGACCAGACAGCTAGCCTTTAGTCAAGTCGGTGTGTAACTGTTCGATATGCGTAAGATCGCCCTCCTCCGTTAAATCCCTTTGAATAAGACAGCACTCGGGTTACGGGCCCGATCTTCGTCACTGATTGACAAACACGATGGATGGTCGAACTCGTATTTACGCGATGCGTAATATGTCCCCCGCCGTATGTCCGCGATCACTATAAGAGTGAAACTTAAACGCACCAGCCACCGCACCCCCTTAAGGTCTGGCCACATCTCCCTTAAACCCAGTGATCCACAACCCCCCACCATAGATAATCCATGCAATGTCCTACCACTACCCACCAAAATATTTTATTCAACCACTTTCTCTAAGTTTAACTCACAAAAACAAATCGTCGATGACCTCTACAAACATCTAAAAGGGTCGAAATGTTATCACCCACCAAGAGTGTCAAATGTTGACCTTGTTTGTGAATGTTGACACCCCCCCACCCGACAACAGGGAGGACCCCTGGGGAATGAATTACAGTGGTTGTAGGGGCCTTCTTTCCCCTCCTACAAGATACCCCAGTTGCTACTCTAGCTCAGCTAACCAAAAGATATTGCCAAATGTCCAGGGTTACTTTTCTCATGGAGACCCCGCTGCCTCCCCTTCAGACCCCAAGTGTAGACCCTGGTGGGAACGACTTAACATGGTTAGTAATGGGGAGGTGCCCTTCAGTTTGGCTACTCTTAGTCATCAGAAAAAGATACAGCCAAATGTTGACCCTTTTTGTGAAATGTTTAAATTTAAAAAAAAAAAAAAACCCGCCACCCCCCACCCCCGCCCCCCCCCCCCCGACAGACCAGGGGGACCCTTGGGATAATTTACATGGTATATAGGGGCCTTAACTGCCTCTCCTATAAATACCCAATTTTTGGGGCTACTCTATCTATCCAGGAAAAACTATGGCAAATGTTTGCCCTTTTCTGTGTAATATAATCTTTTTCCCTACCAATGACAGACCCAGGGGATGAACCCCTGGGTAATTAATTACATGGTTAGTAGGGGCCCTTCCCCATCCTACAGACATACCGCCAAGTTTGTGTCTACTCTACTCATCTAGTAACAAGAATGGCCAAACATAACTGCAGGGTTAATATTTTTCTCACAGGCATTCCAGGTTAAAACATTTTTCTCACAGACATACCATTTTATAGTCCCCTTCCTAACTTTGTTCGGCGGGGACAATAATTACCGATGAAACTAATAAACCATGCAATTCTTTCAAAAACACCAAATATAATGGGCACTATTTTCTGCCTAATTATCCATAACTCACCAAAAATAGCTCTGACAACATAACTGTTGATGACTCATTCATAACTCTGCAAAAAAGCACTTCAAAACAACTCAACGATGAACTTCATCCATAACCTGCCAAAAATAACTCTAAAAAACAACTCATTGTCGAATGAATTCAAACATAAACTAATACAAAATATCTCTAAAAAACCTCGTCGATGAATTGCATCCACAACTCACCAATATTAACTCTAAAAACTTTGTCACATGAACTTCATCCGTAACTCTTAAAACAACTTAAACATAACTCACTCGATGAACTCCACCATAACTCACAAAAATAACTCTAAAAGGTCAATAAAAAATTTTCCAAAACCGGTCCAATGTCAACACTCACCAAGATGGCCAAATTTGACCGTGTTAGGTGAAATGGTTTACGTTTTTTGTTATTTTACCTGTCTTAGTTTAGGTGTGTTGGAGGCAAAACAAAACATACAGATATGGTCCACCAACCCCTTCTACTCAAAAGCTTAGACTATTACATCTGATATCTGTATGAAATAACTAGATTAATTTAGCCCAATCCAAAGAGCGTTAGACAACAAGCACCATGTGGAGACATGGAATCGAAAAGGAAGGGAGACAAGGAACAGAGAAATGGGAACAGAACAGATCGTGCGCCAAAAGGCCAAGAGGACACACAACGCCCGGCGGCATACAGCTTCGAGATTGGCGGAGCAAGGAAAAATAGTTGATAGAAGATGGGTCTTTGGGGAAAGTTTTGCCACAGGATTTTCAGAGAAAGAAAAACAACCCAAAATAGACACAAAATAAAGACAAAGGACAAAACACATTAGACACCACAAAGGACAACTCAACATAACCATCCGCAGAACACCTAACACACACAAAAGCTCACAAAAATCACTCGCCCCTCCCTCTCTCTCTCTCTAAATAAGCCAGATTAGAAACAGCTTCTGCCGTGGCAAAAACAATAGAAATAAATTTAACTATAAATTATGAATCAGATTAATAGTCCATTTTTTGAAATGCTCTGCTTAAGTTGTAAGTATGTTCAAGCAATTTTATGATTCAGTACTTCTGTTTTCTTCTCACCGAGCTAAAAAAGCGTTAAAATTGGGAGAAGGTTTTTCTGAAATTGCATTATGATTATAAAACTTACTTATTTAACATTCCCCACCCTGTCGGACCCGGGGCTGGGGGAACGGAATTACGTGGTGTGGTTTGTAGGGACTTGTGCACTCTTACAATATAAACAAGTTTGGCTACTCCAGTAATGTAGAAAAAGTTAGTTATGGCAAATGTGACCTTTTTTGTTGAATATTGACCTTTTTGACAATTCCCTACCCCCCCCCCCCCCGACGACCCAGCGGATGATGAGCGGGAGGGACACTGGGGAATGATGGTTAGTAGGGGATTGTGCACTTCTTACAATATTTACCGCCAAATTTCTGCTACTCTAGAATCATCTGGAAAAAAAAGATACGGCCAAATGTTCACTTTTTTTTTGTGGGCAAATTAATGACCCCTTTTTGATAATTCCCCACGCCTACCTGACAGGGAACCAGGGAGGAACCAACCTGGGGTGGAATACAGTGGTTTGGTTAATAGGGGCTGGTGCCCTCTTACAATATACCCCAAACGTTTGGGCTACCTCTAGCTCCACTAGGAAAAAAGTTATGACCAAATTCTGACCTTTTGTTGCATATCGACTTTTTGACATTTCCCTACCCCCCCCCCCCCCGACAGACCCAGCGATGACTTGGGGGAATGAATTACATGGTTAGTAGGGCTGTTGGGCCTCTTACAAACTATATTACCCAAGTTTGGCTCTCTAGCTCATCTAACCACTTAAAATTCAGGTTCGAACTTTACTGAATAACTAAAAATAATTTGGACAATTTTACCATAGCGTTGCAAAAAATACATGGATGATAACACAATTCCATCGAAAATGAGCACCAGTAGGGTTAAATACCTTGGATGAAAGACATGTACAACGCGGAAAAGTTGCAACAAAAAGCGTAAGCAGTATGATAACGCTCGCAGATCAGGCTGATTGAGCAATGGACAAGTACAAATTAGACACTAGAGGAAAAGACAGAGACCTGAGGAGGAACTTCGCATAAATACATCCGTGAGAGTTGTGATACGTGCCTGAGCATGTTGAGGAGTAACAACACAAGCCCTTTTGGAACTAAGCTACGGCAAAAGATCCGTCGTGAGTCTTTGGTGGGTTCACTTCAAGAATAGGACGCATAGTATCCGTGCCAAAAAAGATGAGTGCCCCAAAATTACCAGTTCTGTTCAGTATTCACAGAGG
>JAMKCH010030336.1:0-70163 GCA_023653785.1 Ophioderma brevispina
AAATGGTTCCTAGTTTTCTATGTAAAGCGCCTAGAATCATTATTATTCTTATTATTATATTATTATTATTATTATTGTTGTTGTTTTATTATTATTATTGATTGAGGATACGGGTACACTAAGATTGATCAAAAATAAGATCCATCCGGAAAAATGTGTTTCAATCCTTTCGTGATACCAATGTTTCTTTGCTCGAGAACGTTTGGAAACGCAGTCAATGTGACATTTCCAGGTAATATTTCATCAATTAAAGACCCTAAAACATTTGTTATGAGTCTCCGCCTAAAGGCGTTGTCTTTTCAACACGTTGAAATTTTGACTAGACCGCAATGTCCATACAAGGATGGTGGTATCTTATCTTAGTCCAAATGGTATACATCCAGAATATTCTAACTACTATTTATATAAATGGTAATTCCATGGTTAGTTTTAAGTCGGCATTTCAATGGTCAGTAAATAAAACTGACAAAATCATTGTGTTCTTTTCGACTTCTCTCCATATATACTCATAAACCAAGCCAGACCAAATTACAACCTTAAGACATATGACCGCAAATTAGACAGCAATTGGAAGAAGCTTGTAGTCCGCCCTGCCTCTGCAGTCGAAAGATGTGATGATTTTATAGACCAATTTTTAAACCACAATGTCATAATTGCCAAATATAACTGCCTCACGTTACACCGAAAAAATTGAACTTGGGCATTAGTCGGACGTCCATATTTAAACCTTGGTGTCCGAAGGACTCTTAGATTTAATCTTGGTGTCCATGGACTCTCACACACTTAACAGTTTTGTTTCCGACGGACAAAAACCGTTTAAAACAAAGTCCTATGGAACGCCCCATTTTAAAACAAGGAGTCCTAGCAATGAAACATAGAAGTTTGTATCCGTATCCGTCGGACTCTCAATTTAAACTGAGTGTCCGACAGCCTCTCAGATTTAAACCTTAGAGTCCGACGACAAAACAACTCATAACACAACCCCGTCACTATGGGCACCTCCATTTTAAACAAGGTGTCCTAGGCCAATAAAAAATAGAACTTAGTACCCCCCGTCGGCTCTCGTCAGATATAACCTTATTGTCCCTACAAACTCTCCGACGTAAACTTAGTGTCCGGGAGACAAAAACATTATTACCCCAGAGTCCCCTATGGAACGCTCCCTTTTCAAACATGAGCCCCTAGGAACAATGATAGACAGAACTTAGTGTCCGTCGGACTCTCCACTTAAACTTGGTGTCGCGACGACAAACAACGTATCACACAAGGTCCTATGGGACGCTACACGTTAAAACATGAGTCCTAGGACCATGAAACGTAGAACTTAGAGTCCATCGGACTCTCAGACTTAACCTTAGTGTGCCGACGGACAAAACATTTATCGACACGCACAGTCCCTAGGGACTCTCCAATTTAATATCCCATAGTCCTAGACATGAAGTCGTAGAACTTAGCGTCCATCGGACTCTCAGACTTGTTACACCTTAGTGTCCGACGACAAAAACAATTTATCACACACATCCCTATGGGACGCTCCATTAAAACCATAGTCCTTGGACAATGAAACATTGAACTTAGTGTCCGTCGGACCTCAGACTTAAACCTTGGTGTCCGACGCACGCATAACAATTATCACCCCATTCTATATGACGCTCCAATTTAAAAAACCATGATTCCTAGGACAATGAAACTAAACTTAACTTCTTATCCCGCCGGACCCTCAGACTTAAACCTCATTGTCCGACGGACAAACACAAATTGTAACACGCCGTCCTATGGACTTCTAATTAAAACCAGGAGCCTAGGACAATGACAATAAACTTAGTATCCGTCGGATCCTCAGATTTAAACCCCAGTGTCCGACAGACTCTGACACATAAAACCGTCATTGTCCTATGGACACAAAAAGACTTATACCCAGATTCCTATGGGACGCCCCATTTTAAAAACCAGAGGCCAGGAAAATGAAACACAGAACTTAGTATCCGTCAGACTCTCAATTAAACCTTAGCGTCCGACGGCCACTAAAACGACCGGACGCTCTAAAAGATGACCCCCCGTTTTGGCCATTTTCCTCAAGGAGTCTTTCAGGAGTGGGATTAACTTAGTGTCCTGACTTCCCGAGGTTCTTTTTTTTACCGAACAGCCCAGGCCAGACCCGGAAGGCTCGGTGATGGCATGACTGTTTAAGTCCCCTCTATCCAATCTGTGAAAGGTATCTTACGATCGTCCCTGTGTCGTATCCTTGTTCCGGAGTGGGATTTGCCATTGGTCTTGCATTTCTTGGTGTCGGAAACAGTTTAAACAAACCCAAACCGAAAGGCTTAGTTTTCTGGAACTTCCTAGTGGCTGTGGGTGTGGCCATAGGAGGTTCAGATATACGCCTTGTCTAGGACGAGGCCAACCACCGCTTTGAGCGCAAGGATGTCCCGCTCTATTTCTTCCACATGCAGCTTTTTGGCAGATCCGACTCTTTCTTTTACCCCCCGAAACCGGTGTGTCTTTTCTGCCACGTCTAACCAAAGTTGCAGACCGGGGTTGCAGATAGCCTCAGAGAAAGCCTGCAGCAAGGGACACATTGGCCAGCTGGATTCCTCAGTCATCTGAAATGCACAGGGGAAAAACACCATGATTGGTTTACTGGCGTCTGGTAGCATATGATGTTCGCGCTCACGCTTCCTCCTGGCCCTTCTATAGAGGCCTTCATCCCAGACTTTTGGACATGTCGGTTGGAGTTGTACTTCCTCCACTTCCAACAAGATCTATTTGCTTGCATTGTGTTATTAAGCAGAGAGGGGGGGTCTCCTTCCAATCCCTTCTTTGCTTAGTAGCATCTTGACAGGAGCATTAGGCGACTATGGGGGGGGCTTTGACAGTGGTTGCGTTGGCGTTGGCTGCCTTCTGCGACATTCTTCCCTTCCGCCACCGATAAGCCCCTGAACAGTTGTATTCGTGCAAAAGTAGTTTGTGAAAGGAAGCTTAGCACTCGTACAGTGTATTTCCCTCTCTCAGAAGTGAGAGGACGATACACCTGAGTATGATACCTACCTTCCACGATTTTAATTATGTCGCTCCCGCAATTGTTGTTAGTCTCTACTTTACAGGAGGTCGTGGAAGGTTTTGTTGTTTTGTTTTTTTGGTGAGAGAAACTTTTGCTGAAGGCGAATCACAGCGCCGCTTGATGTTGGTCGTGATATTTGGGGCGTGCCATGTCCCGACTATTTCGGGAGTTGGCTCATTTAGCAGTTGTAATGTTTTTTAATAGTCCTCCAAATTAAATTTAATGCAAAAAGGTCTATCACTAGTAACCCCCTATAACACACAGACATCATCAGTTTGAGGATCGGTCCAAGAACAATATTCTCTGATTGACAATAATATTGTAGCTGTTTCTTCCTTATTATATAAGTTTTAGGGCAATATTGTTTGTTTTAATATTCTGTACAGACTGACGATTGGCTAAATACTTCACGTGAGAAAAACTTGTAAAAAGTCGGAATAAAGTGCTTTCTAATGCGGAACAGCAATGATGGCTGCATTTGCAAGCCTAAAAAAATGTTGGTTTTTATGACACCAATTGGCTGAGCAGGGGGTTTATGACCTGTCACATGCCTTGACCTTGAATCTGACCACAGCAACTAGAAAGGCCGAACAAATTTTCCATAATATCATATAGCCTACCAAAGTACGTCCTTTTTTAGAGTATGTTCAAGGTACATAGGACATGTCACAATTAAAGCCTCTACGATTACGTCCCTCCCTCATTTGTTATGCCCCCACCCGTCAAAAAGGTTGGTTGAATGTTCATTGCTGCCGGTGATGGTAGTTTACGGAGTTGGCGTATTTTAACAGTGGTAATGAGGCTTCTGATTGGTCCAAGAATGGTTAAGTACTTTTGGACGTGTTATCATCGATAGCCACTGGATTTTACAATTAGTATTTTGACTGTTTTCTTATAGCTTATGGTCAATGTTTTGGTTATTTGATACTTGTACAGACTGCACGGAATTGGTTAATTTATCTTGTAGGAAAACGTGAAAAAGTTGATTTAAAAAGTCTTCTAGGCTGAAAGATAATGATGGGACTTCATTTGTAAGCATAAGACTGTTTTTATTGTGTCGTATTGACCACAAAACATGGGTGAGGACACCTCTTTTGCTTCTAGGCCAATTGGATGAGCAGTTATAAACCATCAAGGCCGTATAAGGTCGTTGACCTTACCTGAATATCTGACCAACGCAGCAACTGAAGGCCGAGGACAATTTTTTGGTAATTATATATTATCGGCTACCAGAATTATACAATAGTCCGTTATTAGAATTTGTTCAAGGTTGTATAGGATGTATCATTTACGCCTTATACTATACGAGAAAGTTCAGTCTGTTATTTGGTATCGACAGTAGAGTATTTCAACAGTATTTGTGGGTGGATATTGGCGTAATAAGCTGTTCTTATGGCTATGCATGAATGGCGTCGGACGGATAGAAGAAGGGTTCCAATAGTAGAGACAGGTCCACTTGCCTAGCTTGCTTGCGGAGAATATGCACCACCCCGGGGACGAACTTTCCTCCTTACAGCTAACTCCTCCGTGTGATACGTTGAGAGGTCTGGATAATGAAGCCATACTTTTAGTTGGGTAGTTCTTTTGACACGCGATATTTAACTATCTTCTTTGAACAGCCTCTAGATGAGAGATATCAAACTGTATATGGGTTCCACACTGAAAAGAGTACTCAACCAATGGCCGAACAGCTGATCTGTATGCAAGTGTTTTGTTGTTTGATTGTGAAAGAATGAACTATTACGATTGTACAAATTAAACCAAGAGTACGTTTGCTTTTGAAGCAAATGTCCAACTTAATACGATTATCGAATTGTGGTTGTGGTATGGTAAATTAAAAACAACCAAGGGTATCTCATGACTATCAGTAGTGGCTAGATCATCATGCAGACAATCTAGCTCTACAAAGCGGATCTGGTAGTGATGCACAAGATCTACTACATCACTTCAGAGTGACGCAGACAAAGTCGGCCTACTTTTAAATGCCAAGAAGACGGAATACGTGACCGTTAATGAGGAAGAGAATCATCACCCTATCTGCATACTGATGGTATCAACTCAAAAGAGTTCAGGTACTCAAGTACCTAGGGTACTACAGCAAGATAGACTTCCTGTCACGCAAAAAGGACTGCCTGAAATAAGGAGGAATGTTTGCAAAAAAAATAATCTACACCACTTATGACAATCTGGTATCTCCAAATTCAACCAAGCTGGCCTTCTTCGAGCATGTTCTGTTACTGGATCTCGAAACCTTGACACGAAGACAAAAAGACTACAGGATAAACTGAATCGGTACCTACATCAGGCTCCATATGCGCCGCACAACATGTACCTTGGCGTGGACACAAGACCAAAGCACAGATATATAGCGATACCCATTCAATTGCATCTTCTGTCGCACAGCGCCGAGCACTGATTTGCTGGTCACTGTCATCGTGCGATTGATCAAGTGATCTCAGACGTCACATGTTGGAGGTTACCATGCCCAAATAGGGTTGTCGCCCTTTAAACTACATAGATGGATTGCTCGTGACATTCAACAGGATCCATATGACATCTATATCTTAATGACGGACAGGGACATTTGACAGTGCAAGGTGCACCACCAGAGGGAATATGAGAAATTTATGGGTGATCTAGCATATAATATGCATGAAACATTTCTTTTTAGAAATAAATTAATGAGCCACTTTTTCTCTGAGAAACTGAGAGAATCAAGATCTTCTTGAAGCATTTGGACATCATTGTTGTTTAGGACTTCTTGATAAATAACGCGGATGTCCGCGAACAAGCCCACAGTTGAATGTGTGTTGATCTAGCTTTGGGGACCGTACCCGGTACCCTGGGAAACACCAGAAATAACATTGGACCAGGGCCGATTAATTGCTCGCGATTCTTGAGGAACTGCTGACCCAGGCCGGTGTCATTTTTTTTCTATGCCGTACTTGTGAAGTTAGTAAAGGAGTCTGTTGGTTGTGTTATAAGACGTCAAAAGTTAAGATAATTCGTTAATGATCATGTCTACCCGGGACTTATTGTTGAGAGAGCTTGCCAGGTCTTGTATTTTTAGTATTAAATGTCATTCGCAAGAGTGCTTTTGACGGTATTCATGTTGAACTTGTCTAAAAATTGAGTGTTTGTTGAAATGGTGCATGTTTGAATATATGACGTGTGCTGCATATTGATATGAGCGAGACAGGGCGGTAATTGGAAGCCAGAGGTCTTTCATCTTTTTTTAAAAATTGGGAATGATGTTCGATCTTAACCAAGAATTAAGGACTGTCACTATCAAGAGATCTTTGAAAAATAAGAATAAGGACGGGAGCAATCTCTTCAGCTGTTAATTTGAAAATTTTGGCAGGGATCTCGTCGGGGCCGAGGGCTTAGGATGGATCAAGGTCTTCCAACAACTTTAAAATACCGGTTTCAGATAACAGTATCTGGTATGGGTGGAAACCAAGATCTGGTTCATTTGGGGTACTTGAATCTTAGTAAAAACAGAGTAGAATTGTTCATTGACAATGTCAGCTTTGATTTTGTTATCCGACTCTAATCTACCGTTTCTCAAAAGGGATGGAATAGCAATGGTGTCAACCTTTAAGATGACTTTAAGCAAATATTACTCATGTGTTTCTGTATGCTGTTATTCTTTTTTTACTAATATTCTTCCTTAACTCATTGATTTTTTGGTAACTGGAATCAGTGCTAATTCTACGTTGTAAGAGCGTTGTAAGCTCTTTGCTTTCTTTTATGTAAGTAGTCTCCTGATTCTCTGGTTATATCCATGGACTGGAATTACGCTTAGAAACAAATTTGGATGGAACAAAAGTTGTCCATGGCAGATGTAATTGCCTCCTGGAATTCACCAAACGTAGAATCAACATTGTCATTTACATCAGCCGTATAATCGTGAACAATTTGATATGACCAGTTTTTCAACTGTTTTAGGGCGTCATTATCAGCTTTGTGAGATTGGTACACACGGTGAGGTTTCTGCTTGACAAATCTGGGTTTAATACTCATAATAACAATTATATGCGGTCATGATCACTAATGTCCGACACAACTCACGATTTCTCAACCAAGGTAGAATTGGAAGTGAGGTCCAATGTATTATTCTATATTGGGTTCACGCACTAAAACTTCCCTTCTTGTTTTTGTACGTTCTGCCCTTTTCCAGTTGTGACTATTTATATGCAATTCTATAACCCTTCCTGAAATACATGTATTGGCATAAAGTTAAACTCTATTGCAATTATCGGTGGGTAAATACCCAATTTCACTACTATCCTATTCTGAGGATTTTGAGGTTAGGCCTGTAAAAGTTTAAACGTGGTTGACTCTCACATTATTACATGATGAGACAAAAGTTCGGTGCTGGTGGGTGCTATCATTCCAACCATATAACTTGACTGTCCGTATATACGATCCCAAGTACAAATATTTTAGAAAAATCAAAATCAATGAAAAGCTTGTTACAGGCTAAACAAAAACTTTGTTTCCAGTATCCAAAACCCTAAATGCGAAATGCGTTTATATTTTTAAAAAAAGATAATTAAAAGGAGTGTCCTCAGAAAACAAAAAGATTGATTTTTGGATCACTAATAGTTTAAAGAAAATTAAATTTAGTATTTCCGACGCATCTGTTTCTCTAAAAAAATGCAAATTTTCTCAGGAAATCAAATAAAAATCGAATGTGGTAAAAATGGCTCCAAAATCAAAACGCACGCGGCCTTCTGGAAACAAACTTTTTTGGAGGGAGGCCTTATCTTTTTTTGGTTCCTGTTATGAAAGATTTTTAAAAGGGGAATGCCGACTGCAAATAAACATAAATACACAAAATTTAGCAAAAAATGGCGCTAAAGATAATCAACAATCGGCCCTGTATGCGGTGGAGAAAAATACTTCAGATTCATTTTCATGTGGGAGTGCAGGGCCATTGTTATATTGTCTCGCAGTTGAAAAGATCTTAGGTGTTATCACCTCTCCGACTTAGACTGAGTATTGCTTTCATGACGTATGCACAAAATATTTATCCTCATTCACAAATACGTAAATCTTGAGCTTGAGCTATAGTGCGTGTTCATTTAACTTTGGCCGTATTTTTCACATTTAAAAGGAAGAAAGACGAACAAAAATCATGAAAGAAAAGAAAGTTTCTGGGCAAGCTTTAACCTAACAACTTTGTACAGAACCAAAATCTGTAAAATTAATTATTGCTTAACTTCATTGCTATTCGATTTACCGCGTTTTCAGAAGAAAACTTTGTGTCAATGATCTTATATTATAATGTAAACTGGTTAGTTATTGTGAAAGAGGACGGGTATTTTGTTACTCAACCCGAATCGTGGAGGTGATAACAGCTGGAGTTTTTTTCAACTGCGTGGCAATGGCTCTGCACACCGGACCGATTGTTTAATATCTTTAGCGCCATTGTTTGCTGAAGTCTAGTGTATCCGTCCTCTTTCACATTGATATTGGGGAAAGGAAATCGAGGTGATATTTTATTCATTTTCAAGAAAATGTGCAAGTTTTATTTGCGGGATCAGACGTTTATATGATTGTAATAATTTATTATGAATTTACACTTGAATTTGCCCTAGCACCATTATTTGAAGGAAAGTAATATAAAGAAAAAAGATACTGCGAGTGAAATTTATTGTGGCTCACTTTTAATGAGGAAATCAGTTTGTGATAGTCCTAAAATAAATGCAAAACCCAAGCAGCAATCAAAATAATTAGATTACATCTCCAATTACGATGCAATCAATTATATCATTTTCCCGGTTTGGGCAATTCATCTAATACTATGAATAGATTACTACAATTCAGGTCCATTCTCCGATAAAGTGTTCAAAAAGTCGTTTTTAGTGTCGCTCACAGTCATGCACAGTTTAAAGCTTGTTTTTGGCCTTTAAGAATGAATGTTTATGAATATAAATTATACTTAGGAGTTATGTTTTCAAAATGATCCGGACTGGATGTTGTAACCGGATGAGAAAGTATTAAGCAATAAGGCTAAAGATGCATAATTCTTGCTTTTCGCCATGTCGCCAGCCCAATTTTTTTTTTTTTTTTTTTTTTATTGTGGCTCACTTTTAATGAGGAAATCAGTTTGTGATAGTCCTAAAATAAATGCAAAACCCAAGCAGCAATCAAAATAATTAGATTACATCTCCAATTACGATGCAATCAATTATATCATTTTTCCGGTTTGGGCAATTCATCTAATACTATGAATAGATTACTACAATTCAAAGATAGAGTGGAGGGGAGGGTGGAAGAGGGCTAGAGAGATAGAAAGTCAGAGAGAAGGAAGGAGGAAGAGGAAGGGTGGAGAGTTGGCAAACAGACAGTCAGACAAGTTAACGAGGGTATACTTGTTGTGTGCCTTTTCTTTTTTTTTAAATAGACATACACCCTGTGGTTTTAATATCAATGAGTACCAGTCTATGATATTCATGTAATATACACATTTGTTGATCAAAATTATAGAAAACTTAAAAGTTATCCTACAAAATACCTGGATGTCTTTATCGTCTTATTAACGTCCCTCTCTGTCTTTGAGTATGTTATTTTTAAGTGTAAAATGTATCTCTATTCTTCCAATGGCCTAGACTATAATTTGAGAGCAAACTGAAGAAATTTCATATTTTGTGAAAATGTGCCAGTGCCGCTTTAAGGAATTCGTTTACCCCCCACAACAGGAAAGGTTTAACACTTTTGGTAGTTAGTATGGACCCTCTACATCAATGCTAGGTAGTTGGTACTCTCAAATTGTGGTATCACTTTTTCAATAGGGGCCAATTTAAGTTTACACAGGGTTCAAACTTTTAAAATGCCCCAATCATGTTGAAATGTATGCCATATTGTCCAACTAATCATAAGGATTCCAAAAATGTATAGTTTGTACCATCTACGACCATTGGTTTTTGGAGACTTGTACTTTGGTTATGGATCATGGGTACTAATGGGTACGGGAACGAGACCATGGATACAGGTACTTGCACCCATACCCATAATCCGTACCCACATTAAACATCGGGTTATTTAAATATTTGTAGTGTGGGTACAGGTACTTGTACCAACTTTAACCCAAATGAACTCAAACATTACCGACCTGTTTCAAATATCAAAGGTTTTCCAAAATTCTGGAGAAATGTGCAATACCCAGACTTCATACCCACATCACTGATTTTGACATTTTGTATGATAGACTTACACATACATTTGACATTAAAAACACAGTAAGTAAAAGGGTTCAATCATACCTACGTCAACGAATAAGTATAGAG
Source organism: Ophioderma brevispina (assembly GCA_023653785.1). Classification (NCBI taxonomy): domain Eukaryota; kingdom Metazoa; phylum Echinodermata; class Ophiuroidea; order Amphilepidida; family Ophiodermatidae; genus Ophioderma; species Ophioderma brevispina. The sequence continues at coordinate 10,357 of JAMKCH010030336.1, forward strand.
TCTGTGTTGCAGGCAACTTTTCAAAGAGCCATACCATGGATTCTGGCCTACCACAAGGTTCTGTGCTAGGTCCAGGGACTTTTAGTTATTATACTTACCCTCTTGGAAAAATAACTAGAGGCAAATTGTGCTCGAAGAGCACGAACCTAGCCGTGGGGATAAAATGACCTTTGACCCCATACCGAGCACAAATTTTGTGAAGAGTCTGAAGCTGCTTGATATACATGGGTCACGTGACCATGGTAAATTGCAAATGACAGATATTAATTTTTGAAGATTTTTCACATTAAGACCGGAAGTTCCCCTTTAATGACCTTTGACCCCCATGCTGAGCACAACTTTGGTTTTTTTTTTTTTTTTTTTTAGTTCCGTAAATTTTCAAAGAATGCCCCTTTAATTGGCCCACGTGACCTTTGACCCAAATCTGTGTACACCCTATAGGGGCCTTGGGTCAGTGGTTCTTCTGAACAATTTTCGTGGCAATCGGATACACCGTTTGGTACTAGTAGCATTTTGAATGTTGCGTCGGAAAGAAAGAAGAAAGAAGAAAGAAGAAATCGCACAAATACAAGACCTAGCCGTGCTTTGCACACGGCTAGGTAATTAAAAAAATTAACTTATAACTGGCACATATACGCATATGACACACAAATTTACACAAAATTTGATCCAAAAATACCTGGAAACAGTGTCACTCACTGCTTTATTCAAACTGGAAGCATGCATTGAAGACATATATATTCCACTCATTTGATTTTGGTAAACTTTTGATATGTTGTTTTAAAAGGTTTTCTCAATACAATTCTGGAGAAAATTATTCTTTTGCAATTAGTTTTGGGTTAAGGCATCATTATTCTATTTTGACTGGCCTATAGTGTGTAAAATTAATATTGGTCGATCCAAATGGGGGCTCATATTTATCCCACATCCAAACCCCGGGATCCAAACCAAACATCTTTTAGACCAACGACTTCACAGGATAAATGACAAAATAGTACCTTTCTTCAGACACCGAATATTGACCACTTCCGGTAAAACCTTTAATTAGTACTGTTTTGTAGCACCTCATACCAGTGCAGACGATAGCGTACTTGTACGTATACGTACAAGTACGTACATACGTCACCAAATTATAAAGATATACAAAAGAATTTTATAAAATCCTCTCGGGATTCTCAGTTTTGAGACGAGAAAGGATACTAATTTCGGAACTAATGCAAACAACATTATAAACAAATTTTATGTGTCAAAATTTTGATTTCATGTGTCGAAATTTTGATTTCATGTGTCGAAATTTTGAAAAAATATCACTGATGACGTCATATCAATTTTCTTAATTAATTAATATCTTTTATTTGAAAAAAGATATCAATAAGCTTTATGTAGTGAAATTATGTATTTCTTATGTATACGTACTTGTACGCTTTCTTCTGGACTGCATACATCAAAACTCCTATATAACCACACGAATGGTACAAGGGACATACTAGTTGACAAGTAATTTGTAAATTAAATATCGGTCGAACCGTTTCCCCCCAAAAACATAAGAACCGAAGTGTCACAAACCACATTAATAATGACGCACAAAACTCAGTAAAAATATTAGTAATTTAATACTCATTAATCTCGACAAAAAAGTAACCATTTTCCTGATTTCAAATCAAAATAAAAAAGTGTAGATTTCCGGAAGAAAAATAACAATTATTTTAATTGCATTACCCTAAATGTTTTTCTACTAAAATAGCGACAACGTCAAAGATAAATTTATATTATGGAAATTAAAAAAGGTATAAAACACGGTTAATTTGTCTTATCCAACACAAAAACAACCAGTACCATTATCAAAGGTTCAAGTCTAGAATTTTGCATTGAACTGTTTCTAAAGTGTTATTTAGTAAGAGGTTTTCATCCGCCTAATAACTTCATAGCTGGAAGAAATGCATCGCGACTATTTGATAACAGGTATGTTTAAGGACTTAAAACGCGTTTTACATTGATATTTTTGTCATCTGTTGGGAACCATCCCCTAAATTACTTATGGAACCACTTTGGATTCCTTAAAGGAGATGTCATGTTTTCCATTTATTTTAAAACGCTTTCAGACTAGAACCCTTTATTATTTTTGTTTGGAACCATTTGAATTTTTAAGACGAAAAGGGTTTTGTGGAGCTAAAATTGTTCATAAAAGAACAAAACCGTTCTTTAGACTACATTGTGGGACAAACGTTCTAAATAGAGGGAAAGAAGGATTTTAACTTAAACCTTTTTAGAATTATGATCTAATAAAATGCTGATCATGGTTACCGTTAAAGGTTTTATGTATGGAACTAATATCTCGTTGATTGCAATTGCAATTTCCGACATGTTCAGCGATATTTAAGCCGGAAGCAGTGTTTTTTTTTGCACATTTGCCATGTCTAATTTTGTGAATTCATCTCATTCAACCCACCGTGTCACCTCTAGTAGTTTTCGGAAGGTATGGCCATTGAATCAGGGGAGTGTTCAGTGGGTGAAAATTAAAATTCAACGCTAAATCTATTGAAACATGTAGTCTCAGTGTGAAAGCAAGTATAGTCCGCCGGGAGCCACAGTCCGGGTTCCCTAGATCTCAACGGAATAAATCGAATGTTTTCTTTACACGATTTGTACCGCGAGCGCATATGATTACAAGCAGGGATTTGCTGATCCGAATATCGAAAAAAAATATCAAAATTCCTATTTTGGTATTTTTTGTTACTGGCATAGATGTGCTATCATAACTTGCAAGTACTTGGCTTGAAATCCATGTATTAAAGACAAGGTAGTACTTTTTATCCAATTCTGTTATATCTGTACGTGCGTATCAAATTCCGACTTGAGATTAAAAAGTCTTTCCCTGTGAATATCCCAGATTTATAAATGTAATACTGTGCACCATGCCCTGTACAGTTTGACCTCAAACACAAACATTACTGATCTTTGTTTATTCTGTGCCGGTGTAAACCATAATCAGCTGTTTAATGTAGATTTTGAGACGCCATCGCTGTATATCTATTTGCGGAAGACGGTATGAACAATTTCCTCAAATACTTTTTCATTATTTGGTGTTTTTTCCTACATTGAAGTAGTTGTATGAAATTGTACAGTATACTAATCTTTGATTTATAAGCTAGAAAAATTAATTTCCACATTTTTTTAAATTTTCTCGCATTATCGCTGCTTATCCCTTTAAATTGTACTATGGGCCGTGTTCAGCACTCAATAGCTCTGCTCTCGAGCGGTTGTCACAACTTATGCTCCAGGAGTATAAGTGGTGGTCAAAATCTCATATTATTGTTATGGATAGGTTATTCCAAAGTACCAAGCGACCCATACATGGGCTGTGATGTTTGGGTTCGCTACTTTATTTGTTTAGAAGAGTAATATTTTCGCCGTCAAGAGAGTCGGGTATTCGAACATGTTTTTAGCGCTAGAAGATGGATGATTGTATTCTTTACTCTGATCAGGAAAGTTGTGAATATATTACATAAATAAACATTTATGCAACTCAATATGATGCCCTTCAGAAATGTTGCGAATTAATATGAATGTGTTTGCAATTTGGTTTTCCTTGTGTTGCGTAAAAACGATCCAAATAGATATAACTAAAAAGATCAATATTAAAATAATAAAATGAACAAACAATTAAAAAAATAAAACTGAAATAAAGTAAAAATAAACAAATGAGGAAACGATTAAAAATAATTACAAAAAAATATATTAAAAGAAAAAAAAGAAATTGTTAAAAAATTAAAAGCACAAATAAAAATAAGAATAAAATAATATGTGATGTGTTTTAGAAGTATATCTTATATGTGCAATCCAAATTATGCGCGATCCATTAAAATGAAAGCATATCGCCTTTACCACACGTATGTATATAGGTTTTCCCAGTTAATTTCGCTCTTGTGTAATTGATTTCAATAAAACAGACAACTGGATTTCGTCCTGGAAAATCAGAATCGCTGAATGGCCAAACCAATTTAATTAGCCTGTAACTGATATCCACATTTGTGTCATTGTATTTCAACTTGGTGTCATTGATTTTCGTCCAATTGCTCGTCGAATTCGTCCGTTAATATCAAGACCGGTGTAAAGAAACTGAGTGTCCCCCATGAAAGAGTGTCCTAGCTACCATAGCAACATGTACGGAATAAACCGTGACCATAATAGACGATGCCATTTGGGTACAGTGCTGAAAAAAATGATGCATACAGCACTCAATGGAGAACACAATAGACAGATGGGTGGTAGGACATTCAGTCACACGGACACTGTAGTATATGACACCTGTGTATTAAAAAAAGCAAATTTCATTATCGTTTCCTTCAAGTGACTTGTGTGTAGGCCTATTTTAACAACGTTAAATATGGTTCCTTTGGGTGGTTCTGATTTTTTCTCCAATGTTTCTTCAAAACGTGCCAATTTCTGCCTTATCTTGTTTTAGTCTTTTCAGGTATATTGTTTTTTTTTTTCTTTTCAGGTAGGAATGTACGGCCCCGATTTCCGAACTTGGTGTGATTTGTCTCCGAAAGTAGGCGCTTGGGGACTGGAATTTTGTGATATTTTGAAAAATTTGCAGGCTTTGGGAGTTGAAATTTGGCTAAAATTCAGCTTCTGAGGCAAACATTTTCTGAAAAGGGGACCTTAAGAAGTGAATTATGCTTCAACTGGGGTGTTGGGAATTGCTTGAGAGACACTAAATGGGGGTCTTAAGGGCCGCACATACCCGTACCTCTTTCCAATGTCAAAATTGTAATATTTATCTTGCAATCGTTAGGGTGTGTTCTGATGGCCCTGGTTTACCAGACGAGATGTTGGCTCGATATTGAAAGATGTTTACAGTATGGAGAGAGTAGAACGTACCACCAACTACAAGCTGATATTGATGATCTTGAAGGTACAATTAATCCAGTATCACGCAGTTACATTCAGAAGGTAAGGAACCTAACCCTAATACTATAGGCCTACCTAAAACAAAAAGTAACGTGCTTGTTTGAGTAATCGTTCTAGATCCAACATTTCGTAAAATACGTGTTACCGAATCAGTTAAACTGGCCTTTCCGGTATGCTTACTGTTGAGTTGCTTAGGTTTGTTTCAAATAGTTAAGCAGTACTGTGTGCTTATATTAGATTTTGCCCGGAAATTATGCTCCAGGAGCATATGATCCAGGGCCATATTGTCCTGGAGCATAAATAATCTGGAAAATATTCTAAGCCAAATATGCTCCAGGAGCATATTTGAATATGTTCCTGGATCGTATTTGAATGCACAATGCTCGAAGGCTAACCGAAGATTGAATTCAATTATCTAAAGAGTTCAGGCCAACATATTATTGTTTAGTTATTACTTTATCGTTTTAGTGCGTTGCTATTAAAACCAAAGCAATTGTTAGACCAAGAATTGACAATGACATTCAATGAATCTGCTTCTGTTTTTTATTCTTCCACACAGGTCTTCCCCAATTGCTCTGAGGGCGTGCAATCCGTAATAGATATATGCAATGTGGTAATTATTTTAACGATATATTTTAGATTAGTTTTTTTTATTAAATATTGAATGATTTTCATTGATTCATTATAAATCAGTATTTTCATCCTACATATACCACCCAAGTTTGGTACCAGTGGCATTTTTTGTTTTTTAGTTGTTTTTTAAGTGTTCAGACAATCAAAGACCCTATGCGGTTACCGTGGAAACCAAACAAATATTTTACCCATTTTTCGATGCTTCATATTAATTTCTTTAATATGGTATATGACACGAACATGTCATCATCCGGGAACATTGAGTAAATAAACCTCAAAGTTAAGACCTGCCCCCCCCCCTTAATTTCCTGAAACAAGTGGATAATATGTAAATATTAAACGGGCATAAAGTTATTCAATATTACTAAAGTGTATTTTCCCAAGACCGATCTTCCAACCATGTGACCAAGCCGTTCCATTAGGCAAAAAAATTTGTTGTATTGGAGTAACGCGCCCTACCCTAATTTTGAAAATCAAGCCCTGTACAAAAGTATACCTACCCTAAATTTTTTTATTGATTTTCAAAAATCTTATTTTTCAAGTTGTTTTTACCCTGATTTTTAACCGATTTTCTCAATATTTTTTATGTTTTTTTGTGTTCTGGTGTAACTTTGGCAACTTCTCTTTAAGATTTTCAATAATGAGTCAAAAGTATCAATATTAACAACATTACATAGACTATGTGTGATGATTTGATGTAGTAATGCATTATTAAAAAAAAAAATTAAAAAAAATCCGCCCGCCCTACCCTATTTTGCACTGGCCCGTTACTCCAATACAACAATTTTTTTTGCCTTAGCATGGAGAGGAGGCTACTTACCAAGGAAAATATCGATAGAATTATTGGAAAAAGGCCACCACAAAAAATAATTATGTTAAACCCTATCCATTGTACGCTGACATTAACATCCATGTTACACCAGACTGCCCCTGATTACATTTACCTTACTGTATCGCTGATATGTATTACATATGTTAATGTTATTTAACAAAAATCTTACCAAAAGCCTACAGACTAAAAAGGAAATCTTATTAATGCAGGAAGTTGAAAGAAAGTAAATAAAAAAATAAATGTGGCCTCTGCAATGATGGTAACTAGCCACACTCCATTGATTTGAAAAGATTATAGCTTTGTGATTCCATTCACTTGCCGATTTCACAGGTCACGATTTTCAAAGCCTTTTCATTTCAACTAATACGCAAATGGTTCGATTCCCGGCTCTTTTTAAATTGAACATTCAAAATAGCTGCTTCATTATTTCAAAACCTATTCAGAATTGGTCAGTTGAAATAGGTTTGCACAGGGCAGCTTATACTTACTTACAAGACAGTATACCTGTTCAGATTATAAATGACCGAAGGTTGGACAAAAGTGATATCTTTGGACAACTGGCAAAATATACACCTGAAGACAGTACATCCTTACTTTTGATCATCATCCTTGCCCACCCCAGCACCAAAGATCGCTCTAGAAAACGTACTTTAAGTTTTATCGTCGTCTTATAGTGCTTATAGATCGTATTCAATAGCCAGCCATGTTGGTGGACAAGATAGACGCATTCCAGTACTACAATACATTCACCTGTCAATGATCCCAGTGCAATCGCTAAACATGGATCGATTGACAGCTTAATTGTAGTCCTGGAATGTATGCATCTTGTCCACCAACATTTCTGGTGGCTGACGTCATATTGAATACGGTATATATAAATATAAGCTGCACAATGTTCCCGGTAGTAAGATTTGTCGTGTTTTGACCGGCTTTGACCTCAATATCGATGATTTCCATTACTATCAATCATTATAACAACGTATCGTTGATGAATTACAGACTAAGTTCCAATCTCGGGAGCCAGATCGTACGGAGTAATATCATAATGCGTATTTGTTTGAAACTGACGACACCTCATCATACACCCGCATGCACCTTCACCTCGCCGTACGGTACCTGTAGTATTATTAATTTAAACATTATCTCGTTGTTTTTAGCTAAGTAGAGATATATGCGGTGCCTCATGTTATGACGAAGACGTGGACTATTTGGAGGACTTTCTTCTGGCAACGTATAATAAGAACACAATGCCTTGTGAGACACAGGGAGACCAAACCCAGGTAGGCCTAAATCCACTGGGTTAGTCTTAAAGGCACTGTATCAGTGATCTGCTTAATAAAAAAATCCACACTTTGGGATGGATCACAGATAGTGCCTTTAAAGGTGCTTGTTCCGATTTATGTGTATTGTGTTCTCTACTTGATATGAGAGCCTGGCACTTGCACATACACCCCATCAAGTACCGTGGGAAACAAACTTGCGGTTTTGATGGTAGACGCAATAATGCATATTGCAAAGCCCTATTCAATACTGTGCTAATATTGATGGTTAACCACTAAAACGGCGGTTTTTTTGTTTATATCTTGGGAATGAAATGGATTTGAGGTCTCAAATTTCAGGACGACAATGAGAAAAATATGGCCTTTCATCTGATATCAAAATCGATACTACTTCCGGGTAAATCAGGGGGTCCCAAAGACGATCGGAACACGCACCTTTAATTCAATGAGCATATATCGCTCTCAATATCAACGCAGACTATACGTTTGTTGGTAAGCTTACAGTAAAATTTATTATATTTCTATGTACTTCAGAATCATAAATACCCAATGAAACGTACACACTGTGATAACTGCAATTTAAACAACTTCGATTTAATGAATGTTTCTTTTTAACAGACATTACCATGGCAGACACTAATTGAGCGCCTGCAACACTATCACACAGAACTTGAAGTCATGACAAATAACAGCAATGCACCGATTGACATTTATCAAACATTGGCCAGTGTGTCTCAGCTTCTTTGCAATATCGTTAAGGTATTATTATCCTTTCAACATTGTTTCTTCATTTTGATAAAATAATCTTAAACATTTAGTATGACATTTGTTTGGTTGACTCTCAATGCGAGATGGACGATAAAAAAATTATCTTGACTGAGAATCAAGAACTGAGAGTCAAGAAAAATAAATTATCTTGACTGAGAATCGCGGCCTTCCCTCTTAAATATCATACCGTCTAAGCTATCGAGATGTTATAGTAAATTGAGCGACATATATTTATGAGTATAAGGCAGTGGCGTAGCTGGGGGGGGTTTTTTTTTTTTTTTTTTTTTTTTTTTTTTTTTTTTTTTTTTTTTTTTTTCCATGCATTGTTCCGTGTTCTGAGAATATTAAAGTTTATGATTGTCAATGATTTTCAGGAATTCCTTAATGTTGATATTTCGTCATTTTGGAGACCAAACTTGAACACTTTAACGGAGAATGGCCCGTTCAAAGATAGAGTGGAGGGGAGAGTGGAAGAGGGCTAGAGAGATAGAAAGTCAGAGAGAAGGAAGGAGGAAGAGGAAGGGTGGAGAGTTGGCAAACAGACAGTCAGACAAGTTAACGAGGGTATACTTGTTGTGTGCCTTTTCTTTTTTTTAAATAGACATACACCCTGTGGTTTTAATATCAATGAGTACCAGTCTATGATATTCATGTAATATACACATTTGTTGATCAAAATTATAGAAAACTTAAAATTTTTTTTTTTTTTTTTTTTTTTTTTTTTTTTTTTTTTTTTTTTTTTTTTGGGGGGGGGGGGGGGGCGCTGAAATGACATTGGGAAAAATAAAATTGACACTGTCACAGGCAGTAGGCCTATAGTTGAGAGCCCTTTGAAGGTACTTGAACTTGCTAAAACTCGAGAGCTTCTGGGGGCTTCGCCCCCTGGACCCCGTCGACGCGTCAGGGGCAAGTATAAATAATTTGCTTCATGATAATGAGATAATGAGAGCTCTCCAAATGTACTCAAACATGTTAAAACTCGAGAGCTTCCGGAGATTTCGCCTCCTGGACCCCCGCCAGGGACAGTATAGTTCATCTGCTTCATGATAAAGAGATAACTGACAGCTCTCCAAAGGCACTCAAACATGCTAAAACCCGAGAGCTTGCGGGGGCTCCGCCCCTGGACCTCCTCCTCCAGGGGGAGTATAGTTCAACTTCATCTACTTCGAGATAATGAGATATCTGAGAGCTCTCAGAAGGCGCTCAAACATGCTAAAACACGAGAGCTTCCGGGGGCTTCGCCCCCTGGACCCCACCAGCGGCAAGAAAAGATCATTTGTTTCATGATAATGAGATAACTGAGAGCTCTCTGAAAGCATTCAAATATGCTAAAACCCGGGAGCTTCCGGGGGCTCTGCCCCCTGGACCCCCGTAAGGGGCCTTGCCTATGAACCACATATAGGGCTCCTAAAGCGAGGCCTTGGGGTGGGGGGCGCAAAGTTAACATCTTGCCCCCGGCGCCACATCCACTAGCTACGCCACTGGTATAAGGTTCAAACTCTTTCAGTTAGCTACATATATTAATTCTAAAATCCATCATATTGACCTGGAATCGAACGCGGATCTCCCGCTTGCATGCCAGGTGCTCATACAGTCTAATAATCGTTTCTCGGCCATGCGTGTTGCAAGGAAGCCGCCTATAGATGACTATATATCGCTGAATTACAATAGTTACAATCACGTCCCAATAAAACCAAATTGTTATATTTATAAATATTTGTTTTTAATTCGTTACAGGGTTGGCTAATTTTTACTTTTCTCTTTTTATACACTTCGCAGACAGCAAACTACACTCAGCCAATGTCCTTAGAAGAAGAGCTGTCTGTACCTGAATGCCAACCTGGTTCTGGTTCTGACTGCATTGACATTCACATTCACAACGTTCGGGAGATGGAGAATTTGGTATTCTTGCTTAGAAACGCGAAGGAGGATTTCGAATGCCTTGACAGCTCCAATAACCAAGCAACCCAAAGGAGGAAAAGATTCGCTGACTTATTTAAATTAAAATGAGTACTTTTTAATTTAGATATGAATATTGTTAATATCTTGGCTATTTATTCCTGTAATACCGACCTCAAACTTTGTATTATTATCTTAACAAACTAGTCACTGATTTTGCACTCACACGAGTCAAAGTTTACCTTTTCCGAAATCCGAAGTATAATAATTAACAAAAACCTTGTTGTAAATGTATTTTTTTTTTTTTTTTTTTTCATATTCCGGGCGTTCACAACGTCACTGCGGACTGTCTATCCAGAGGCGGGACCACTTCTCTGGAGTGGTCCCTGTCTCATCGGGTAGCGCAACAGATCTTCCGGGTGCTCGATCGCCCGTCGATAGATCTGTTTGCGTCCGCCGGAAATGCCAAGCTTCCGACGTTCTGCTCCCTGGGACGAGATCCCGGAGCGTGGGCGTTGGATGCTCTTTCCCTGGACTGGTCGGGGATGAAGGCTTTAGAGCCCTGCGGGGCAAGATTTTTTTCATCCCGACCCCGGACTACCCCGGTGTATCCGTCCCCGCCCCCAACCCGACCCATAATTTAAAGGCAAACCCGCCCGACCCGGACCGGCTAGCTTTTTTCACGGACCGGACCGCCTCTTTTATAGACCAGACCGGATGCTCACGTCAATTCACCGGTAGAACGAGTCCATGTAAACTGTGAAGTTGTTTTCAGATTCAATTGTCTTAGTGCTACCGCGCTACTTGGTATTTACGTTATGTTCAAAAATTGATTACGGATAACTTGCGCCATTGCCATTCTTGGTCAAAGTTTACCTTTTCCGAAATCCGAAGTATAATAATTAACAAAAACCTTGTTGTAAATGTATAGGACTATATCAGTGAATGCGAAATGTGATGTGACGGATGACCTTATTGTTTTTAATAATGAAATTAAACAAGCTGCAGTTGTCGTGAAGGGCGCACTATAGTATACAAGTCCCAAATGGGTTAGTTTTTCGCAGGAAATCCCTAGACATGGGCCCATTTTTCAAGCCAAAATCCCTAGATATATGGGTCATGTTTTATCTCTCAAAATAAAGGCAAATGTTTTAAATTTTACAATCAGAACAGATCAGATGCGACTTTTGTCCGACTCAGGGAATTCGCTGTTGCTGTTAGGTTGGCATGTCCTACCCCCCTGGTTCGACGTTTGCGCTGGTTCCACTCTTTTTCTTCAATATTACAGGGAATTACAAGTTTTCCAGGAACCAGCGAACATCTTCAGCCGATATGGGGGAAGCGCACTGATCTGTCTGTGTAGAGATCAGTGGTGAAGCGCCGCAGTGTGCTTGTTATGCTATATAAGATAATGAAACTGGCAAACTCGCGAATCTAGTGTATGTACGAAGCACTTTTGGATTTTAACTTTTGGATTTAGAATAAATACTGAAGTCATTAAATTTGCATGTAGTGTAAAATGATTTCAGACAAACCATTTTTGAGAAATGGGGCGGAGCACTCCCAATTACTGCATACACTTAAGGCTGAACCGTCGCCGGGAAAAATGCGACGGTGATGCTTGCAGAATTAGATGAAACCAAGACAATCCCAGATATACATTTTCATATATGTTGCTCTGATTTTGTAACAGCTTAAAATTATTTCCCCGGACCGAAAGCCATATAGCCCCGACCCTACCCGACCCGTCCAAATGATCCCCGGACCGGACCGGGAATAATGTGCTAAAATGCACCCCGACCCGGTTTCGGTCCGGTCCATATGGTACTTTATCTGAGCAAGTTTCTATCGTTTTCTCGTGCAACAAAATGATAAGCTACGAGTATCATCAATCAAGTTTGAAAAGTGGGGGTATGGTTCCGCCGCCACTGTTGATTGCTAGTTCCATATTGTCAAGTAGATAAGTTTCTTTTTAAGGTGGAAGTCTAGGTTGAGAGCAGATTTCATAGAATATTTGATATCTTAACCAAGACGTACTATAATGTAAATCATAGTTATACACATTTATGGGAAGAAATTTGAGTACTACTTACGCATCTAATTTTTTGTTTATGGTTCACTAGATATGCACGAGAAAAGGTTATTTCCAAAATTTCAGTTGATTCTGATGGTGCGTTTTGATGTTATGAAAAAAATGTTTGCACAACACTGCCTCATATAGGCCACTGTGATTTAAGGACAGAAAATTCAAAATTACGAATTGCTACCAAAGTAGATCGAATTAGTACGTAGGTAGATCTAATTAGCAAGTAAGATTGAATGTGTTGGAAGGAAACAAGACCGAGAATGTCTCGGAAGCTGCGAATGAACCAATAGCATGTGAGGTTGTGGGAGTTCAAAATTAATATTGGTCGACCAAAATGGGGCACATTTTTTTGCAGATTTTGCTCATAACATCCAAGCAAAACATCATTTAGCCCTAAGATTTAATAAGGTCAATGATTAAAATCCCTTTCGTAAAATTACTACAATACACCAAAATTGTACACAAGGAAAGAGGAACATCACAAGCAATAAGTCTGTACTCCTTTGGTATCAAACGTTAGAATTCACTGGTATTTTTTATTACAAAAACGACTGGTAAAAGAGGCTAACACTATTGTGTAAAATAACTATAATACACCAAAATTGTACACAAGAAAAGACGAACAGAAAATAACAAGCAATATTTCCGTACCGCGATCTCACACGTGCAGAGGATTCCCCATATAAATTGTTGCCGAATGGGTTTGTTGTCGAATTGGTTTGTTGCCGAATTGGCGTGTTGCCAAATTGGTGTCGCCGAATTGACCTGTCACCGAAATGTCCAGCATTCGTGCCAAATACGTAAATATTACAGCATGAAAAAAGCACTTTGTCGTCGATTTCGCCTGGCGACCCTCGCTTATAAAATGATCCTTAGAAATTCAAGAACATCGTCAGGTATGTGTTTTGTTCAGAAAGTTTACCGTTGCTAAGATAAAATAGAATCAATTTTCCAATATGGCGGTATGAATCGCTGTGACGAGTGTCAGTAATATTGCACAGTTCTAATATTTTGTTATTAATACACCGGGTATTAATTAGGAACTTTGACCATGGTAGGTCCGAAACAGCGTCCACCAACTCGCTAGTTTTTTGTATTGGTAATCAGGGAAAATAAGCATGTTCGTGCCGATTGGAAATAAATTACCGAGACAGCTGTAAACTGAGCATCAATGGATACATCATTTTAATGTTACCGTAACGAACGAACGAACGAACACACGAACACACTAACTAACAGAGTTCTGGGCGATTTGTAGGAGCTTGCTTTGCAGCTCAAAAAATAATTGTCAGTTTACTTTATGTCACGTATGCTTTTTTCCCCCAAAAGTTAGAAATAAACATTTGGTTACTATCAGGCGGTGGCGGCCAAGCCTCATTCATTATAGCAATTCACCAAAAATGTCAAAATAAATTACAGCAATACGGAGTGCAAACCACAAAAAAATTCCCGGCGGGTGCTTTGATGTGGGTCGGTCATGGGTGTTCCCATGACCTACATACGACCTCGTCCTCTTCGTTATTAATACAAAAAAAATGAGAAATACCCCTTCCAGTGGAGTTGATTCTTCAACTCCAACGGTTTTGGAATAAGAAAATATTCCTTGACAACATATAAAAAAATCTGAATTTTTCGTCAAGATTTCGCTTTTACGTGTTAAACCAATGGCGACGTCTGAAATTTGGATTTCGTGGCTGCCCTCCCCTGGTTACTATGGCCTGTAACTCGGTCCCTCAATATAACTCACTGAAAAAAAAGAAAGAAAAAACTCTGCTGCACCCATACACCTACCCATCCCAAAATGAGCAGCATAAATCTATTCCATACAAGCATACTGCCTGTTGCAAGCTAACTCAGGCCGGGGGAATAGTCAGACGATCAACTTAGAGCAGCAGCAGGTATCTCGTTCGTTTGATCAAAACCTTCTGGGCTGCCGATCTATCTCTGCAATAGGGAACATCTTACTCCGCCCTAAAATACTCACGTTTTCCACCCTCAACTCTTTTCTCACCTAACCCAACTAGATGACCCTCACACTACCCCAAGCATACACTCCTCGAGTTACTTCACACACAGGCAGTACTCTGCATTTTGATACAACTGGCTGACCATACATGCCCTCAATGTCAATCAAGAAAACAGTTATCTAATCTATAGCTCTACTATTACTACAAATGTACATATGATACCAATCACAATTTTAGCACTCATTTTTGACATGAGCAAGATTGCTTTTGTTCACATAAAAGACTTAGAAACACACCTTCATCTTGCCTTAAGCTGCAAAATCATGATTTCTTACTCCTAATTACCTCAAATAATACAAATACATGCGTAGCCCATGAATATTGTTTGCTATCGATCACAAGATTCTAATTTACCTCCTTATCATAAATGTTAATTTATCCTATACTCCGGAAACTCTTCGCCTTTAAATGTAAAGAGGCAAAGTAAAAAAAAAAAACCCAATCCCTTAGGTCCGTAGGCACAAAAGAGTTACACCAGGTCTAACTTTAGGACCCGGCCTAAGTTTAATTTTGTCCCACCAGAAGACATTTTCCTTTACAATGACACGAGGTATTTTGTATTTATTTTGAAATGTGCATTTAAATCTTTCAAATTTGCTAGTTACTTTATGAAGAAAGTGTGAATAACTATTAATTTGAGGCAAAACTAATTTTGACTTAAACCAGGTCTAACTTTAAACCTGGTCTAACTTTTTGTGCATACGGACCTCAGGGTCTAAACTCGCACAAGTCAATATCACCCCCCCCCCCCTGTTAACGATAGTAAGCAACATCATATAAATGCTGAAAACATGCCGAAACACTTTGTGCCAACTGGACATCATCTTACTGGTACAGAATTATACTAGGTTTAAATTTATGAATGACAAATCCTACCAGGTTTGTGAACAACCACTTTCTGAACCACATTTTTGACATACAAAAATTACAATTTGTGCACCAAAGTCAAGTGAAATTTTCCACAATATCCTATACATTACATAATAAAATTGACGATGCGCAGCCTGCTGTGACTATCCAAACGTACTTAATCCCAAAGCGACTGGTTATTTGAAATCGAAACCATCGCTCCAGATCCTTGTCTAGCACCAAGTATCCAGTCTCCCTTAATTTTCTGCTCCCTCCCCAGCTCCAGCTACTTACAAGGCCTAAAAACTCATACTTGTCTACTGACTTAATTTATCCCACCTAACTCACTGTGTACATTATAACTCAACCTCACACCGTAACTCTCCTAACCCAACCTAATTATAAATGGATCTGCTCCACCCCTGTATTTTGAAATCCCAACCCAAATTTGGATAATTTCCACAACTCCCCTCAAAAATTAAAATTCTAGTCCCCTCATTATTTAAAGTCCTACACTACACAGCAAACAGCACACATTGAATGACCATTCCCCTACAGTTACTCACAATCATGATTCATGTCACAATCATTAAATGTTTTTACAGACATACTATCAGTCCTTGTCCTCATGTCTGTTAGCTTCAGTTGTTTGTGTCTTCGGTCTATCTTGTGTTGTTACTCGTCAAACCCAATGCAATCTCATTATCAAAATTCCAATTTTAATAACAAATCATAAATCCCAAGATGGCCAGCTGCCATATATCCCATAATAACTCCCCAGTCCGTCGCGAGTGCATGCGAAACTTGCAAGTATTTTATCGGCGAAATCAGTGCACCACACGTTGAATTCGTAAGGTCCCCCAGTCCTTCACAATCCCCATCGTCTCGTTGCCGTCGCAGTACAATTCGTCGATTAGTGTCTTTGTTTCATATAATCTCAATGTCTTCTCTCTCCTCTCCTCAGATGATGGCTTTAAAATGTTAAACATTGATGAATAAAATGACAAGGAAAGCATATCTGTCAAGGCCTTGCTCGAAACATGAACAAAACAGTAAAAGAAATCACATCGTTTAAAGACAGACGCCAACTCCTCAATTCGTATTGTCTTAATGTCCTCTTGTTACTCGTCCACCAGTATATCCAAAGCTAGGTTACACCAGCCATGTCGAAAGTCCGTCTGAAGAGTAGAGCATCTCAAACTTTCACACGGCGCAAACCTAATTTGGACACATGACTACAATTGACCAATCAGCTGCGCAGAAAATGGGAATTCCCCAGATGCCAAAAACTTCGTGTCGCAGCCTGTCTACTGCGCACACACGCAAAACATTGTTTACGTACTTGTAGGAAGTCGTATGTGTTACCTTGTGATCTATATACCGCAATGCTGGGAATAACGAGGGTCATGGAAATTATGTTACACAGTGATTCCACATATCATGCTAAATGCGATCCCCAACCTGCGACTACTACACATTATGAATATTGTGGCTGTTTCGGTTTCCTTCACTCTTGTAATCAATTACATCTGGGTCCTGGTTCCAGAGATTTTTATGTCTTTCTCCTTTTTTTTAAAAGAAAGTCTTTTGTCTGCGTATTTTAGGTTTGCTCTCATTGCTCGCTACACTAGTCGGTTTCATATTTTTTTCAACACAGTAGAGTGCTCAATCCTTAGATAGCAAAATAAAAGAAGACAACTTGTAAATTTACTCCATAGATTCACTACAGACTGTTTCTCTCGCCCAAGGCTCCTCAGTGAGTGATGGCAAATTCAAGCGACATATAAAGCATAGAAAATACACGAATGCACACAATAAACAGTGCATAGAGTACAGCAAAATAACATTATCCATATGTGTAAGCTTGTGTATTAGCGCCGGATTTACTTTAATTTTGACCAAACTTAGGCTGAAATTGGTCGAAATTCCTCGAAGAAGACGGATGAAAATGCATATTTTGGTCCATATCGTCCCGCTTTTTTGAGCCAGAGGGGGGGAACTCCCCCCCCCCCTGCCTGCCGGTACGATCAGTACGAGCACTGATTGGACATAAACCTAAATTAAATTCTCATAAAAAAAACTTGTCAGAAAAAGTAAAGTCAAGTAAGAGGGCAGACCTGTGTGCACAACACCGGATTTTCCATCCTTTCTTTAAGTTTCAGAGCACGACATGCATAAGTGGCACAAAATCTACAATTAATCTATTTCTTCTTCACTAACTTTCTACTGCTTCAACTACTTCTTATTCTACTTCTACTACATCTTCTACTGCTTCTACTACATCTTCTACTGCTTCTACTACATCTTCTACTACTTCTACTAATTCTACTACTACTTCATCTACTACTTCTTATACTTCTACTAATTCTACTACTACTTCTACTAATTCTACTAATTCTACTAATTCTACTGCCACCTTTACTACTTCTAATTCTACTGCTATTTCTTCTACTACTACTTCTTCTACTACTTATACTTCTTCATTAGCTGGTTTTGCTGACATGATATTATAAATTCTCGTTACGTTCCTCACGCTGTATGTATGGCGATGAACAAGCTTGTTGCACATTATCTTCTATGTATCCAGAAACTTCAATTGGAAGTAAAGGCAGACATTCTTCAACACAACGAACGTACGGTTGCATTTCAGTTTGTGAACGGGCATCATTTGCAGGTTTGTCCACAACTGATGATACAGCAGCTATTTCAGTTTGTTTGCACAAATGTGCGTTGTCAGTAGGTAGAATTACGTATTCCGAGGAGCTGGTAGAAAAAAGCTTTTTCTGTTTTTGTTGTCTCGGAGGCGGAATGCAGAGGCTCTCATTTTTACTTCTAGAAGTAACCTTTTCTGCTGATTCATTAAAATGTGATGTGATTGGATTGGTTTCTGTAGTACTGTCAATTAATTTGGTTCCTAGATCACCTGTCCTGGTGTTATATTCTGATAGGGGTGTGAAAGAAGGTACTGGAGCAAGAGGCCATGATGATTTTACAGCTATATTATGTGGTATATACAAGCTCATGTCACTGTTTTCAAGGACTTGGGTTGAATTAGAAGATGTTCCAGTAAGAACTGATGGACATAACAGTGAAGAAACGTCACCTTGTTGAATAGAGGTATTGCCTTTACTTTCCTTTGAGTTGTTTAGTAATTTTGCAGTTGATAAGCTTACACATAATACTGAAATAGGAGAAGCTTCAGGTGGCCGTGGTTGTGAGGCTGGCTTTTTTTTTTTTTTTTTTTTCCCCCCTGCCGGTACCGATCAGTACGCCACTGATTTGGACATAAACATAAATTAAATTCTCATAAAACTTGCAGAAGAAAGTAAAGTAAAGGTAAAGAGGGCAGACCTGTGTTCACAACGGAGTGTTCATCTTTCTTTAAGCTTCAGAGACGACAGCAGAAGTGGCACAAAATCTACAATTAATCTATTTCTTCTTCTACTAACAATTCTACTACTTCTACTACTTCTTATTCTACTTCTACTACATCTTCTACTGCTTCTACTACATCTTCTACTGCTTCTACTACATCTTCTACTACTTCTACTAATTCTACTACTACTTCATCTACTACTTCTTATACTTCTACTAATTCTACTACTACTTCTACTAATTCTACTAATTCTACTAATTCTACTGCCACCTTTACTACTTCTAATTCTACTGCTATTTCTTCTACTACTACTTCTTCTACTACTTATACTTCTTCATTAGCTGGTTTTGCTGACATGATATTATAAATTCTCGTTACGTTCCTCACGCTGTATGTATGGCGATGAACAAGCTTGTTGCACATTATCTTCTATGTATCCAGAAACTTCAATTGGAAGTAAAGGCAGACATTCTTCAACACAACGAACGTACGGTTGCATTTCAGTTTGTGAACGGGCATCATTTGCAGGTTTGTCCACAACTGATGATACAGCAGCTATTTCAGTTTGTTTGCACAAATGTGCGTTGTCAGTAGGTAGAATTACGTATTCCGAGGAGCTGGTAGAAAAAAGCTTTTTCTGTTTTTGTTGTCTCGGAGGCGGAATGCAGAGGCTCTCATTTTTACTTCTAGAAGTAACCTTTTCTGCTGATTCATTAAAATGTGATGTGATTGGATTGGTTTCTGTAGTACTGTCAATTAATTTGGTTCCTAGATCACCTGTCCTGGTGTTATATTCTGATAGGGGTGTGAAAGAAGGTACTGGAGCAAGAGGCCATGATGATTTTACAGCTATATTCTGTGGTATATACAAGCTCATGTCACTGTTTTCAAGGACTTGGGTTGAATTAGAAGATGTTCCAGTAAGAACTGATGGACATAACAGTGAAGAAACTTCACCTTGTTGAATAGAGGTATTGCCTTTACTTTCCTTTGAGTTGTTTAGTAATTTTGCAGTTGATAAGCTTACACATAATACTGAAATAGGAGAAGCTTCAGGTGGCCGTGGTTGTGAGGCTGGCGTCTTTGTGGTGCCATCAGCTGTTGTGTGGACAAGTGTTGTTATATCCTGAAGTTCAAGGCTTTCGTCTCTGCACGGCGCTCTGATCGCTGAAAGGCGTTTTGTACACATAAATTGATAAGGACGATGTTTCTAGTTCAGTCGAAGAACTACCGGAATTGCATTGCACTATTCCTAGCGCGGGGAACCTCGGTAGAAAATGTCTGAGGTTTTATTACCCGTGTGCTCTAGCTTTGTCCCTGTTTGGGGTTTGATCGACACTTTTGTATTCTGAATCTCCCACTGTAAGTAAAGGTAGACTTTCTTCAAGTTCAGGTCTCTCCACAGCTGATAGTACATCAGCTATTTCAGCTAGTAAAGGTAAGTGAGCATTGTCAGTTGAGTTGAGGATTGCTGATGAGGGAAGAACATGGCATTGCTGCACATACGGTTCTATGTAGGTTTTGGAAAATGCTTCTGTTGACTCAATCGGACGTGAAGCACTACATCTGGTTGAAGTAGATGGTACAGCAGACGTTCTCTGTACGGCTGGTTGCTTTTTGGTGTTTTCGTTATTGATTTCTAAGGGCGTCTTTCCTTTTGTTTCTGATGAAAGAAGGAACCCGTCTGTCACGATGTTGTGTGGATTTTCTACCCAGTGACAAGTCGACAAACCGCATTCTAACGTTTCCATTCCCTCTTGGAAAGAGTTAAAAACCAAACTTCCTGCTGTTTCCAAAGGTTGACTTATTGGTAAACATGACTGTGCTGATGTAGGCATATCCTCTATCTCTGTAGAAGAAGATATAATATCCATTTTAGATGATTTACTAATATTTTTCTCATCGAACAGTGAAGAAGCTCTACCTGGTTGCATAGAGGTATTGCCTTTACTTTCCTCCGAGTTGTTTAGTAAGTTTCCAGATGATAAGCTTACACATTTTACTGAAATTGGAGAAGCTTCAGGTGGTTGTGAGACTGGCATCTTTGTGGTGCCATCAGCTGGTTTTGTTGGACAAGTTGTTATATCCTGAAGTTCCAGGCTTCGTCTGCACGGCGCTAGAAAGGTGTTTTGTACATAATTGCTAAGGACGATGTTTCTAGATTCCGTCGAAGAAATACCGGATGCACTATTTCCTAGCGCCGGGGACTCGGTAGAAAATGTCTGAGGTTTATACCCGTGTACTCTAGCTTTGTCCCTGTTTGGGGTTTGATCGACACTTTTGTATTCTGAATCTCCCACTGTAAGTAAAGGTAGACTTTCTTCAAGTTCAGGTCTCTCCACAGCTGATAGTACAGCAGCTATTTCAGCTAGTAAAGGTAAGTGAGCATTGTCAGTTGAGTTGAGGATTGCTGGTGAGGGAAGAACATGGCATTGCTGCACATAAGGTTCTATGTAGGTTTTGGAAAATGCTTCGTGGACTCATCGGACCGTCAAGCAAAACATATGGTTTGACGTAGATGGTACAGCAGGACGTTTCTGTTCGGTGGTTGCTTTTTTGGTTGTTTTCGTTATTGATTTCTAAGGGCGTCTGCCTTTTGTTTCTGATGAAAGAAGGAACCCTGTCTTGTCACGAGGTTGCCTGTGGGATTTTCCTACCCGTGACCAAGTCGACAAACCGCATTCTAACGTTTCCATTCCCTCTTGGAAAGAATTAAACAAGAATTAAAAAACCAAAAACTCCTTGCTGTTTCCAAAGGTGTTGACTATTGGTAAACAGACTGTGCTGAGTAGGCAATCCTCTAATCTCCTGTTAGAGAAACGACTATAAAGCCTTTTAGATGATATGACTATATTTTCTCATGACAGTTAAAGAAGCTCTAGGGTTGCATAGAGGTATTGCCTTTACTTTCATCCGCAGTTGTTAGTAGTTTCCAACATGAATAAGCTCACACCATTTACTGTGATGAAATATTGGAGAAGCGTTCAGGTGGTTGTGAGACTGGCCATCTTTGTGTCGCCATCAAGATGGTTTTGTTGGACAAGTTGTTATATCATGAAGTCCAGGCTAGTCTTGCACGGCGCGCTTACGAAAAGGCGTTTGCTACTAATTGCTAATGGACGATTGTTTCTAGATTCATCGACAGAAAATACCGGAGCACTATTTCTAGCTAACGGGGATCGGTAGAAAATGTCTGAGGTTTATACCCGTGGTGTTCTTAGCTTTGTCCCGTTTGGGGTGTGATTTGATAGACACATTTGTATTCTGAATCTCCCACTGTAGTAAAGGTATTAGACTTTCTTCAAGTTCAGGTCTCTCCACAGCTGATAGTACAGCAGCTATTTCAGCTAGTAAAGGTAAGTGAGCATTGTCAGTTGAGTTGAGGATTGCTGATGAGGGAAGAACGGAAGAAAGAAAGAAAGGTAAAAAACATGGCAGCACACACATGTAAGGTTCTATGTTAGTTTTGGAAAAGGCTTCTGTTGGACTCAATAGGAGTGAAGCAATACATCTGGTTAGATTGAAGTAGATGGTACAGCAGACGTTCGCAGTACGCCTGATTGCTTTTTGGTGTTTTTGTTATTGATTTCTAAGGGCGTCTTTCCTTTTGTTTCTGATGAAAGAAGGAACCCGTCTGTCACGATGTTGTGTGGATTTTCTACCGAGTGACAAGTTGACAAACCACATTCGAACGTTTCCATTCCCTCTTTGAAAGAATTAAAAACCAAACTTCCCGCTGTTTCCAAATTTTGAGAGAGTGTACTTATTGGTAAACATGACTGTGCTGATGTAGGCATATCATCTGTCTTTGTAGATGAAGATATAATATTCATATTAGGTGATTTACTAATATTTTTCTCATCTACACTCTGTCTTGTCTGAAGTGCGGAGTTATTACTAGCGGGTATACCCAGTGCCTCTTGATTTGAGTTGATTTGAGATAGATACACACTGTCGTGGCGCGTACACTTCGCGTAGACAGTGTGTGGGTGGCTGGGCTTGACTTTGAAGAAATGAAATAATCTGGTTGCAAGTTGTGGGATTACCAGTAACCTCCTCATTCTGACTGTGTTCAGCAATGTACGTGTTCCTTCTAGGTTGGTCAATGTGTTCACCATCTTCTGATAATTCGTCAGTGGTCTCCCTCTCTTGAGTCTGAAACACTACTACACTCATGTCCTAAAAAAGATAGAAAGTAACTATATCATTTTAATTTACTGTAATGATATGTATCCAAGTTTAAAGGGGCACCACCCAATCGACAGCTTAGGCCCCACCTTTCCACAAAGCCTGAGATGTTGATGCCATTGGAAAGCTTGTATTTTTCTCATCTAATCTATATCTGCATAACATTTGACTTCTTTTCCATTATGATGCTACACGCTAAAATATGTTTTTTTTTACGGTAACACGGAAAATAGTTTGTACAGTGCTCCATGGGTTATTGAAATACACACGATCCCCGCTCACAATAAAATGGTATGTCGGATTCAAAAGAAATTTTGGAATTAAAGTATGCGGCCCTTCATACGAAACAGAGAAAGAAATGTATGCTGTAATCGGGTGGGGCGCCTTTAAAAACACTATCACATTTGGAAAATTGTGCGCTGTTAAGATTTATCAAAAGTAATACTTTTACACGGTTGTAAAGCTTTTATATACATTAGCCCTCACCTGAAATATTTAAGCCCAAATCAGCCCGCCCTTATGCCCTCAACTGAAATATTTAAGCCCAAATCCGCCCGCCCTTATGCCCTCCCCTGAAATATTTAAGCCCAAATCAGCCCGTCCTTATAGGTAAATGGAACGATTTTATATTAAAACCACTCCCGGAGTGGCTTTATTCAGCAGACGATGGATCATGGCGTTAAACACCCAGGGGGTGGGGGTGGGGGTCGGGTAACCACCCGCGTTACAAAAAAAAAAAAAACGGGAGACCTGGGCAGATCTTGTGACTTGCAATATAGAGCCTTGGTTACTCTATCTAGTAGTTCACTGTATAGATCATTCCTATGATTGGCTAAGAGGGTCGTTGAGTGCCAAATTGTGTAAGCACGTATTTCAATACGGAATAAATCGCAATCTCATCATAGTGCGCAGTTCACACTCCATAGAAAAACGTTTTACACAATTTGGC
Organism: Ophioderma brevispina; assembly: GCA_023653785.1. Classification (NCBI taxonomy): domain Eukaryota; kingdom Metazoa; phylum Echinodermata; class Ophiuroidea; order Amphilepidida; family Ophiodermatidae; genus Ophioderma; species Ophioderma brevispina. The sequence continues at coordinate 34,158 of JAMKCH010030336.1, forward strand.
ACTCGCCAGTGGTGTAAAGTCGGACGTAAAATGAAATGATGGCGCTTCACAATTCCATATTTGGAGTAATTCAGACGGTGGCGGCCAAGCATCATTCAAAATTGCAACTCATCAAATGTATCAAATTAGATTACAGCAATATGGACTATATACTAACCACGACCGATTTGGGTGCTTTATACAGAATCGATGTTATACTGTTATCAACAAACATAGTTTCAAAAACACGTAACGATGATTTCTTAGCAGCTATTTATGAATGCTATGGTAAACAGTCTTTACATAAGAATGAATATTTATTAAACTTTTCCTGGAGATGGCCAGCGCACACAACTGTTGAAAAAAAAAACCGGCAACCTCCGTAATACTAGTGACGGCGCCCTTACCAATTGAGCTAACAAGCCGGGTTGGCAGAGGAGCGATAGATATTATCTATAGGTGTTAGGCCAGAAAGGTGTCCACCGCTTTCCTAGCGGATAGAAAGAGAACGGTATATTTACATGCCTGGAGAAATAGCTAAAATTTCAAAACAAAATATAAATTGTAAGGGCGCCGTCACTAGTATATGGAGGTTGGCCGGTTCGAGTCCGGCCAAAGCGCCCACGGTTTTTTTCAACAGTGTGTAGCGCTGGCCATCTCAGGAAGGGGAAAAGATTAAGAAATATTCATCTTGTCTGCCATGGAGAATGATGTAGTGAAATTTCAGCTTTAAAACCCATTTTTAAGCTTTTTTTTCACGAGTAAAATTAAGACGAAGATTTGGTTTTAACTAGTATTGCAGTGTTTTTTATTTCGTAGAATGGCCAAGGTTAGTTATCCTAAGGATCGCTATTTCGAAGGTTTGTTTATCCGGGAGGTTAATTTTCCGAAGGTTATATCTAAAGGTGCGTGATTAAATCCGAAGGTTCGTTTATCCGAAAAAAGAAATCGGTTCGTTGATCGAATATTAACTAAGATTTGTCTAGCTTATTCTATTTTCGGGTCAACGAACCTATTTATTTTCGGATCAACGGACCTTCAGATAAACGATCCTTAGGAATAAACGAACATTCGGAAACAACAAACCCTTCGGAATAAAGAACCATAATGTTTAATGAGTAATAACCTTTGTAATAACGCCTACGTGTAGGTATAGGAAATTCCCGAGTTAGGATTACCTTCGGAAAGGAGCAGCGCAACCATATTATGTGTGGATCCGTATATTGCGCTCAGAAATGTCTTCTTTTTAGTATAAGAAAAGAAAGTGATGCACATATCCAGCTGTACATACATGACCACAGGTCTTCGCTTTCAGTATGACTTAACCTGCTGACTAACAATTAGTCCAAATATGGAAGGTTAACACTTTCCCCGGACTTTGGGTTACTTCTAGCCCAGATTCGCTTCAGCGGTCAAGTTTTAGGCAGTGAAGATGACCATTGCCCAAAGCTTAGCGAGGAAATAGCAATTCTGACGGAAGGGCCTTGCCCTAGATTTCTAGCCAGAGTGTCGCCTCGAGGCCGTTTTTCAATGAAAATGCAAACCCATATCAGCTCGTCTGCCCAAACAGTTTGCCGACGGGAGGTCCGTAATTAGCAATCTTTATCCCTAAAGTAGTCCCTGGTGTGTGTGAGGCCCATGAATTTGACTAGCACGGGTCCAGGGAAAGTGTTTTCAAAACGCCCATTCTTTTCCATGTACGTCCGATTTGCCAATCACAGCAACTGTCACACTGTGTAAACTCTGAGCGTACACGTACCATATTGGAAGAGGAATATCACCAATGGGTAGGTAGTGCGTGCTTCCATTTATGCCGTGAATAAAAGATATATCACAAAGATGATGGTGGTGGTGATGATCACAAAAATACTCCACAAGACGGGACTAGCAATACAGATGACTGGGGTTTCTCTGATAGAAAGAAAAAAAATAGGCATTATTTATCGCACGATAAACAGTGTGTTTATTTTACGTGCAATAACAACTTTACAATAGGTAACGTGTAAAGACTGTAAATAATAAAAACAACCAAAAGCAATAGCAATAAACATTAATGATGCTGAGACGCTCATACTGCTAAGGCCAAGAGTTGAATATTTTAAATTCAAATTTATGATTGTGACCACATTCCACCCAATACTGCCCGTAATGTCGATTCTGAAACCGGCAGAAAGAAAAGGATACTCATGCATGATCTAGCCGGTTCTGCCCGCTTTCGTACTAGAATGCAGAGCGAAATCTCAGAACCGTTGAGTGGAGGCAATTATTATTCACCTTTTTTTCGGTACAAAAAAATGCACATTTCCCTTATTTTTATGTAATTTCTCCATTTAAAAAGTTCCTTGAAAATTTCAGTTCCCTCAATTGTTCGAACTTGTTTTAATCCCCACTCAAAACTCCATCTCCTGTGGAAAAAGATTCCGCCTTAAAGGTTCCCTTACAAATAACCTTTGTATTGTTAATCTGGCAGGTGTTATCCAAATAATAGCAGGTAAGAAATCCTACATATGTAAGCCTATTAGGAAAATACCTCTGGATTTTTAGAGCACTGCCACAGGGGGTAACAGCTTTTTATGATCTATCTTGGGGCCATTTCTTCGGTCAGTGTGTGACCGAAAAAATGGAAATTGTGAGTTTAACCCAATGAGGTTTTGCCCAATATAACCCAAATGTTATACTTTATGTAAATGACATAAACTTTTAGACCAATCCTAACCAAAAATTAACGTTCCACTTTCGCCAGATTGATTTATTTTGTAATGAGGGAAATAAACAGGCGAGTCACGTTTGTGACCTCAGACAAAAAGGGGTTTTGTAGAATTCAAACTTCAACTGTAAAAATTCTGTGAATAATTTTGTTGTAACACTAATTCTTATATTTATTTCAGAAAAGACATTGGTATTTGGCATTACAACAAGGTTGGTAATTAAAAGAACATGCAAGCATACTTGGTAATTAACAAATTTTTATAATCAATAAGTACGGTCACGTTTGTGTGACATTTGTGGTTACGTGTGTGACATCTCCGTTGACTTATAATACAAAATGATGACCATTGTTTATGTGCATCCGCAAAATTGGAAGTTGTAAAAAATCTTGTGTAGTTCAATATTCTCAAACTATTTCAAACACTTTCTTAAAAGTCATCAGTAGTTAACTTGCAAACAGCAATACTACTCGTTGGTATGCAAGTTCCTGTGTTGAAATTAGTGCAAGTCTACTATAATTTGGCAACTGTTCACCCAAAACATTCAAAAAGGAACACATGGAAAATCAAGTTTAAACCAGCTTTATTAAATTAATTGTTGTTTTCTTGTGAAACTGATCATATTCATATAGTTAACGATAATAAAAGTTAACCTGCTAAAGCACGTTGTTCTGATGGGGGCAATTACGATAGTCAGGCAGGAAGTCAAAACAAGGTTTGTTGTTTTTTTGTACTTGTTTGTCCAATAAACCTGTGGTCTACAACGATCCGTGCAATTTGAGAGGAAATTCGTATCCTCAAAAATAATCTACCTCCTGTTCACTTTAAGCCCAGTAGCACTAACACAGCATCATTAGATTTCTCAAAAGCAGTTAACATTTTATAGAAAAGAAAAACAATAAAACACATCTAGGTTAACCAAACTAACGCAAGTGAAATACCACACACAGACACAAAGCAAGAAGTGACCTTAATATTACACACGCTGAGGAATCCCTCCTGAAAAATCAATGTGACCAACTGTTCATCTATTTTCCCGGGAAATCAGCCTATGAGGTATTTCGATTACTAAGGTGACCACAGATCCCATTTGACAGATTAGAAACGTGCTTGACATAAGGGAATAATGAAGAAATTGGAATTTGGAGATCTTTGGTGTGTAAAACATGGCCTAGTGCATTGGGTCCTTCCTTAATTTAATGACTTCGAGGATCATTGCGGAGCAATTTTTGTTGAATATCAGTTTTTTTTTTCCTCGCACAAAGAAGAAAACAGTTAAGCATCGTCCCACAATGACATCGTAACCCTAGTTGATCTTTAATCTGTTATCCTTAAACATTCCATTTAATCAATCCATCAAGAAACATTCTGAGCAACCCTAATAATAATAATTAAAATAATAATAAACAATCAGGTTTTATATAGCGATTATCACTCTACACAGTCTCCAAGTACTGTTGCCTATATTATGACGCCGCCAGTAGGAAATCGTCACAATCAATAGCTTATCTAGGTGGCTGCGGCCAAGCGGCCATCCCTATCAGCACTTAGATGTAATATCACCCACATAACATGACAGCTCCCCAGATTTCGGTTAGGTCGGCGACGGTAATTGATGAGTAAGTATCTTGCACAGGGACAAAAAAAAAAAAAATCCCCAAACGTTGGCCAGTCGGGGATCGAACTCAACGCTTATAATGATCGCGAGAGTCCGCCTTCTTCCACTGGACCACACATTTTTGTCGCTTCTCTCCCCGTGTAAACCCTCTCTGTAAAGAAGCTCTTGCTTTACACCATTATCTTAAATTATCCCAAAAGGGACCTTTTGCCCTCAAATTCCTAAACCACTCACCACCTACGAAGTTCATTACAAAAGTCACCAAACACAAAGTACCAAACACAGTAAGAGCAGTTTGCATTCACAAAGTGTGGACAAATAAAATAAACAGATTACCACACACAGCCCAATCACGTAGGCTGTGTGAAATTGCTGTGTGGCTTAATAGGCATACAGCTATATACGTCGCTATGGGAGCCTAAAAGTATAGTAATAAATTTTTCAGCGTGACAATTGCTAGTTGCGAACTTGGAGGGTACACCATGACATGCCCATTTACATCCCTATTTCAATTATTTCCTATAGGAGAAAATAGAAGAATAATACTAAAAGGAATGACACTTTCAAAAGCGGGACATTTTTAGTTGCATTTTTTCAACAAGTGTAGTTACAAGTAAGGCCACAAATCAATATCAATATTCTTGGAAGAAAATGACAATAAAATTAGCAAAAGTTTTTCACAAATGCCACCTTCTTCTGCAACCCACTCAGTGACGGTCAGTAAGAGGCGGGCGAAGAGGATTGCATTTTCTAACACACTTCGGTGACTTTTTTTGACGCATTTACGCATCGAACTGTAAACTTTGAACGTAAGATTGCTCTTCCGATCGAAAATACGCGAGATAACTAGATTAGTTTGACCATAGCAAAATAGTCAATTAGTAGGATCGAAGGAAGCACAGTGTTATCGACCGTTAAAAGATTCCTAAACTTCTTTTCAATTCAGTGGCAAAATGGTGAACATTCTCTCCTAACCCTTAGGTTTGCATCGATTAGCAGCGATATTGTGATGAGAATCTACAAATTGGAAATGCATTTGTTTTTAACTTATAAATCCAGGTGTAGTGTGTACAATTCCTATAACTGCTTTAATGTAAAACAAACCACCAAATATGAAAAAAATTGAGGAAATTTGCTCATACCGTCTCCGCAAATAGACATACAGCGAGACGTCCAAAATCTACAATAACATCTGATTGTGTTTACAACTAGCACAGAAGAAACAAAGATCAATAATGTTTTGTGTTTGAGGTCAAGCTGTGTTGATCACGTGTACCCAATATCACGCTTAAAATCTGGATTTTCACCAAGAAAGGCTTTTTTGATCGCAGGTTGGAATTTTTGGAATACGCATGTATAGAAATTAAAGTATCAGATCAAAAAGTACTGGGCTCTGCGTTGTCTTTATACACGATTTAAGCCAACCACTGCAGTTTATGTTTGCAATCCTGCCATTAACAATAATACAAAAAATATGAATTTTGATGATTTTTTTCGATGTTTGGATTAGCAAATCGCTGGCTAATCGGACCCTGGGTGGGGCTGCTGCTGCAATTAATAGTCTAAGTGTCAGTCACCACCACAGCGGTCACTTTCTTTTTCTGAAACACAACTAACCTAGAATGTCTGCTACGAAAAAAGTGTACAATGGATTTGTAGGAAAGGTAATATTTTTTGTTGTACTTCGTTGTTTTAACAACTTTTTTCTAGAAATAAGAGTTATCTGACCTTAGAAACTAGCATGCTTTAAAATCAATTCTTTTTTTGTAGTTTCAAACAAATGAATGGGAGGTTTTTGATACAAAGTCGGGCTAAAAACATTCCGTAATAATGCTCTGTGAAACGGACAGCTGCCAATTTCTCATTTTCCAACATGTACTCATTTTCTTCCATAATTCTTTAAATGAAGTTACAGGAGTACAGAAAATAAATTTAAATAGTGGGCCAAATTGTTGCTGTGTGGGATTCCGGTAGTTATCTAAGCCAAACCTGTAGAGTGCCTTAAATTTGCGTTTGTTTGTACCCATTCTGTTTATTATGTTTCTTCATCCGCGTTTCAATCACGAGATTGGACAAAAATATTATAAATATAAACCACCCTTATTCAAGATAATGGCTCTACAAATCGTGCTGCAGCCCAACCTTTTTAGGAGAAGTGCTACGGGGCCGGAATAATAAACATTTGTCAATCAAAGCTAAAAAATTGGGGGACCGTAGGGGATGTGGAGTTTTATGAAAACAGGTGATGGGACAAAATTAACAAGTGGTGGCAATTTGCATTAGCGACGCCTTTTCCAATTGTAAGCCATTTAAAATCCCACACACACCTTGAAAGGACCAATTTTGTGTAAAAAAATGTTTTTTCGGGTCAAGGAGTTCAATAAATTATTATCCAAAGCACTATTTAAAAATGTTGCATGGTGTGCCGATATTTCCAAGGATGGCTGACATTTTTTATTGGCACCAAACCTTACATTCTTATTATATAGCCTAGGAAGATGATTGTGGTGTCAAATAAAAACTTTTTTCTGGGTCAAGAGTTCCAATAAAAAACTATTAAGAAACCGTCAGGTAAATATAAAAAAAAAAAGTAATGAAGTTTTCATACGTCACTATTTTCCCAAAATGGTCAACATAGAAAAAAGGCAAAATCCCTTTATACCCATGCTAATACAGCACATAGGATGCGATTTTGTGGATGAAAATAGTAGATGTTTTATAGGTCAAGGATTTCAACAGCCATATCATCAAAACTGTCAGGGATGAGTCGTGGTCATGTTATTAATGGAATACCAATGTGACACCCTAAAACAACCGCAAGTGACACCTTGAACTACTCTATATGGTATTCACCCAAAAATATATATCTGGAATGCATGGAATTTTGGATATTTAGGCCCAGTATTATGTAATAGAACCCTTATTGTTTGTTTCAGATAAGTCAAGGGTAGAAAGCACCGGTAATTTCGAACAATAACTTGGTCCTGTCAGCGTGCAACACTATTGTAGTCAATGTTTTTGGGGTTTTCGTTCATAGGGGACATAAAGCGGCCAGCTAGGAAGTTCTAAGGAGGGAGTGACCTGAAGATTCTGTGTGGTATTAATTATCAAGGCATCTGGGTTATAATATCTTTACACTTATGCGGCATTCAAACCTGAATTGCAGTAAGTTTAACAATTTGGGTACGTTGTATTTAAAAATTGTGAATATCTTGGAAAAAAAAAGTGACTAAACGCAAAAAACCCGCCAACCTTTATATTCCACCCTTACAAGTTTTGTAGATAGGCTTACATGGAAATCATTGAACCAAGGGAGAGAGGGAAGAGAAAAACACTAATTTTGGACACCAAAATCATTTTTCCTAAGGTATATAAATAGAAATATTACGGTTTTCTTTGCCGAGATGTCGGCCATCTTTGACAAAAAAAATATAGCAGTTGTATATAAAATTTCCAGACTCAGACAATTTCTGCCAATTGTATATTTGACACATCTTGACCTGAGGCACCCTTACATTCCCGACCAATAACGTCACATAGTAGTGCTTTTACCTTTAATGGCGGGCATTTTGCAAAATGCTGGTTTATGCAAATGGCCATAACTTTTTATTTTTGTTCATCACGGTGTTTTCGTGAACTACATAACACAAATGATCAATTTTCGATTATGATTGCCAAAAGGTATTTATTCCGGCCCTGGTTGTAGAAATCTAAGGCCCTTTTCACCGATGCTTGCCAGCACTAAAAGGGCATTTCTAATATTCACTATTGGCGGCCACTCTTGAAAAAAACAACAAGTGCTCATACCAGATAGAGTAATTAAATGCTTAATGAAAAGGGTTTATATTCTGACAGTTGTAGATCCGCAATGAGGGGCAGGTGGTGGCAGCATTACCTAAATTGTACAAACTGGTCGTTGGAGTTATGGGCATTGAATTCAGCTCAAAATTCCGATTCAGAAGGTTCAAAAAAAACTTCACCAAACAAAAATCTTGTGAAAGGTTATGAGATTCTGGACATTCAATTTTCATCATGAGACAAAGTAGTTGCATATTTTCTGTTTGAAATCCTGAGTTTTTATTGAACACGTGGTATATTACCTTATGTTTAATAGGTTAGAGTTTCCGCCACGAAAAGTTGCGCATTAGTAGGTGACTGCATATTTCGATGGGTGCCATGTTTTAGAAAAACAAACTATTATTGTAAATTTCATTAGGAGAAAAGGAACTTTGTCCCAGGTTAAAATGAAATTGAAGGTTTTAACTTTATGAAGTGGGCTTAAAAGGCAATATTGGCACCTTTTTTTGAAGAGCGACACCCCAATTTTAAAATTTGATATTTTTTTGCCCCAGCATTACATTGGTTAATTGTCTATGAAACGTTACCTGCAAACGAGAATGCTTAAAAAATGCGTATTTATTCATAACAATAAAAACGCCCTTTGTAATTAGAATTGGGAATTGGGATCCCAGATTGGATTAACAGCAGAGCTGGAAATGCTACGTTTATGGCCTGAACCAATAAAAAAATTAGTGGCTGGCGTAGACACGATGAGCGCTATTTCCGGCTATTTCACATTGGAAGGCAGTTCAAAGCAGCCGTTGAATATATCGGGGATCCCGATAATTATTTTCTAATACAAAATTCTTCGTTTGTGGACACATAGGACATTTTCGAGCTTAACCATTGTCAACAGGTATAGTTTGAATAACCAGTTACCAATTTGCACCGTGTAATAAATTAAAAAGCGTTTTTTGAAAATTGGGAGGCGCTCTTCACAAAAAATGCGATAATATTGCTTTAATTTTTTTTTTATTCGAGCGTCACAAAATGGCCGCCGGATGCATGTGGTGTTTAAAGTAACTTAAATTAACAATCGTTGTGATATGAAATTGATGATATTCTGGAAGAATTTCTAGCAATTGTTATGACATTTTTGCGCAAATGCTCTTAACTCAAAAGATGGCGGCAAATTAGACCCACTCAAAGGATCTAAATTACGAAGAAAAGAAACATCTTTTTTCGGACGTTTATAATAACTACAATGTTTTGTTAAATGAACCGTAAAAATTGGCAACTTGTTGGGAATAAGAATGTGAGGTGGTGTTTTGGGGTATCAAAAAAAAGAATAGAAGATTTGCAGCAATGCTCTTAAAGGCAACACTAGCAGTGATGTCACCCAGAAGAGGTCAAAATATTTGAAATATGCAGGAATAGCTTGAAACGTGGAAGGGGATAAATTAAGATAATTCTTCATAAGTTAGTTTTTTCCGAACTCAAAAATTGTGTTCAAACATTACTGTTCAAAGATATGAATTCCCATACAAGTAGTTTGTCGGAAGTTGTCCGTATGACCGGACAGTAATGGACTAATTTTGTCCCTTATTTGGTTGCTTTTGGTTCTCTATAATTGCGGGTATGTTAGGGATTACCTCTATGGCTGTAAACATTCAAAAAATCTCTTTTGTTGATTTTTCTGTCTTTATTTTAACATTGTTAAAAAATAAATGATAGTGGCCTTAACTCAAGAGGTGCAGTTACCTGGGAACCAAATCAAAGAAGAAATTTACCACCCTGCTAATCTTTTTCAGACACCCCAACATTATAAGAATCCACTAGGAAAACCACTCATAACATTACTTCCTTGGACTTCAGGATGAATTGGTTGATTTTCAAACGTTATTGATTGCATTTTGAAAATTATTTCTTATGTGACCTGTGACCTCAATAACTCAAATTTCCAAAGAGAGCCCCCAGTGGCACCCGGTGGATTATTAAACTAAACTCACCTGCTCATACATGGCTTATGGAACAAATTACAAATAGTACGCAACTCCATGCTCATACTGTGCTAGGTTATACTACTCGAGACACGACGACCAGGGCGTACGCAGGGATTTTTTTTACGGGGGGTGGGGGTCTTCGGAAAATGTGGGACCTTTTTTGGAAAAAAATGGACCCTAAAACCCCACTAAAATGGTCCTTTTTTGGACGTTTGAACATGTCATCACCAAAAAAAGTGGACTTTTCGGTCAAAATTCTCTAAATTTTGGACATTTTTTATCAAAAACAATCAGCAAAAAAGTGGTACCTTTGTCCCCCTTTTGTGGAATTGGGGTGGGGGGGGGGGGTTGGACGACCGCACCCTCACCCCCCACCCCCTGCGTTCGGGCCTGACGACGACATTTCCCAAACCAATTACACCTGTGTTGTTCGACGATGTTTTTTTTCTGCTATGTAGGAATCCTTACCAATGAATTAAATTGCCGATCCGAAGGGGAAATCCAGCAAAAGGTCGTCTTATGTAATAAAAAGGATGCTTTCGACGTTTCTGTACGACGTAAACAGTTAAGGGCGAATTAGGACAGTAGAGATGTTAGTCAAATAAACTTTCGACAGTTTACAACTAATACTTTTCCTTAAATATCTAGCCATAATTTTAACTTTTAGCAATGGCCTTCACTGCTTACCGGTATTAATAGGAGGTTAATCGTAGACTCAGTTATAGGCAGGTGGAAGTTTAGGCACACGAACTGAAGGATGGAAATGGAGTACAGGAATTTTCTATTGATAATTTTACTTCATTAGGACATAGCCAATAAATTTTTGAGGTGTGTAAAAATTTGTTACCAAGTGCCACTTTTTGAAAATCCAAATATGGCTGCTACCATGCCCAAAGATCACTAATAATCCCTTAAGTATTTCCGATAGAGCACAGGTATTTTCTTTTTCGGTTACTCCGGTATGTTTTAAGCACGAGAAAGTGGTGGTAAAGTAATTTTATCATTACATTGCCACAATAATCCAATATGGGCTGGACACGTCAAAAGTCAAATATGCTATCACGGAATCATTAAATGTCTTAACACCTCCATGTATACCTTGTACGCTACTTGATTTACATGCTGAACACCAAAAATATGTTCTGCAGGGGTTCAAAAACTGTTACAATCGATCACACTCTGCAAATGTTACTTTAAAACCAGAATTGCAGTTCCAACGAATCGGGCCACGTCAGTTTTCTGTACATTTTGCAGTTTAGAGGCTTAATGCCAGTGTCTATAATTGCAGGCTTTATGCTTTACACTTATGAGATACATGCTCATTGATCATAGAAACCCTTAGTTTGGCCTTCTTTGAGAATGGACATTTTAAAAATTCAAGGATGGCACCCAATACAGCCGCCTTTAAAAAAAATAGGCCAAAACCTACATTTATTGTGTATTATATGTAGTTACATCAACTAATATTAGTTAAAGGTGTAAAAGTTTAGTAGGGCTAAGTATTGACCATTGACCATTGTTCTTATTGGAAATTTTTGTTCTTAAATATGCAAAAAGGAAGATGGGGGCCAATGTGGCTGCGTTTTTACCTTCTTTAAAAATATAATAATTACGAGTGATTGGGTTGTATTAGTTAAAACACCCACAAGATTATTAAAGTTTAATTAAAGTATGAGATGTATGTCTGGTGAGCATTAATAACTTCGTATCTGGTATATTTGTTTGACAACATATCCAAAATTCCCAAAAATGACGGCCAGTAATATGACCGTACGGAAAATTCGTACGTTTTAAAGATCTTAAAAGGATAGCCCTAGTGGCTTCTCCATCTTGATTGGTAGCATGTTAACACACTGGAAATGTCAGATATGAGTCCTACTGGGTATAGAGCGCAGATTATGCCTCTATCACGAAATGTTACTGATGAAGTTATGGGCACTTGACTGATTTCAGGGGGCATATTGTTTTAGGGTGGCCATATTGGATTTGATGTAATGTTGTGATCAAAATCACGTCAATAATCGGTCCAAAAGATTCCTCGTGCCTTTAAACCTGGATTCGGTGCATAAAAATTGTAGCCATTGGAATGAATTTGAGAGTGGATAGCGGCCATTTGATTTTTAGAAAAATGGCACTGCACGAAAGTTTTGCCACCATCCAGAAATTATTATGTAGCTTCGGGTCATCATTGACAAAAAAATTCGATCAAGGAGAAAAAAGGGGCTGTAGTCCATTTCCACCCTGTGCCACAATTCCTCCTGACTATTATACCATCAAGGAGTAACCGTTATGACAAAGCTCAAAACCTAATAAAGTTGTTTTGCAAACCTCTCCAATCTTCAGGTGCCTGCAAACCAAACAAGTTTTACAAAATAAAATAATTTTTGGTCAAAATTTGCAGTGCCAGTGGCGGTGCTCGATGACCTGCAGTTTCAAATTCAGAATAATTCCTACGGACGACGAAAAGATTAAATCAAATTTGACAGCATTTTAACTGTCTATCATTACAACAGTACTTTCCACAGGATATATCGCCCAAAAGCACCATGTAATGTATTTTGACGGAAACTGATAAAAAAATAACACAAAATTATATCTAAGAAAAGGTCCGCCGGAATCCGAATTCAAATCATTGATTATGGATAGCGACGTATTTTTCCATTTTTAGTTTTTATCTGGCTCTACCAAAAATCTGAAAAAAATATTACAGTGTGTCAATGTAGCCCAAGTAAAAATGGGAAGCATCTACGGGACCATCTCTGGCCATTTTAAAAAGCACCAGACTTGCATTTTAGACATCTTAATTAATCTTCACTCGTTATCCTCATTAAGATAGCAAAGAAGGACCATGGTGGCTGTCGGTCGCAGTACATCCAAATCCTGGGGCGCAGAATGTGAATGCTCTTTACAATGAATTTTGAAAAACTCTGAACACGGGGAAAAAGGACATCCAAGGCTTCATTTTGGACCAATCGCTGGGACAGCGAGCGCTGGGAGGACAGGTCCAGGGAATTGATTGTCACTTTTTTTCCCTTCAATTCTAGTAGGACGGGGCCTGGATAAAACAATAAAGGCCGCTTCACCGGCAGAGTTCTCAAAAACATTGAAATGGCTGGTGTCTGCCACCAAGTGATGGAGCCAAACTTCCTCCTAATGGTCATTTCAAAATACCGATAAGGATCACACTCGCTATGTTAAAAAAGAGATCACCAAACTTCGTCAGCACCAGCGTGGACCGGTCACTTTCAACACCTTCTCTCACCCTGATGAACTGTGGCCACGATGTCTTGAATGGCTACAGGAGTTCTACACATGTTAGCACTCACCAACCAGTCCTTACCCCAAGATCTGGCGGAGGGCACTACCATCATCGCACTCCCCAAACCAACCAAGGCTGCTGACAAACCCCAAGAACTACCACCCAATGTCACTACTGTGTTTTTCCTTTCAACTCCTTGAGAGGCAGATCCTGGCCCGACTGGAGTCAGTCGTCGAATCCCTATGCCGGGCCGGAGCAACTACTCCATTAGATCGTTAAAACTCACAAAGGATATCGGAGGAGAGATTTGAAAAGAGTCGCAAGGCAGGTGCAGGTGTCATCTTTGGACCTGACTGCAGCATATGACACTCAAGCATCTCAGGATCATTCCGGATCGTCACTTTGTAAAATTCATGTGTAACATGCTTGCAACCGTAGCTTTGTCCTCAAAGACCAGTGATGGGCAAGATTTTGGGTGTGTCAGTCGACTGTGTCGTATGAGGAACGGAGCCCCACCTACAAGGATCAGTGTGCCCCATGCTGTTTAACCTGTATACAGCGACTACCTAAAACAACATTTAGACAATATGGTTATGCCGGTTGATCTTGCTCTTCTTCCCCCGAAGAGAAGCTGGACTGAAGTAGAAGTACACTTACTACAGACGTGGCCCTACTTTACAGCATTATCTCAAGACCTGGAGAATCAAGCCGAGTGAAGCCAAGACCACGCTACTGTCAATCCACCTTAACACCAAAGATGTTCATCGTCTGCTTCAAACAATTTCAATGGAGGACCTATGCCGTATAATCCTACACCAACCTACCGGGGAGTGAGACTTCAACGGCAGTTTACTTATCGGCATCACCTCGAGTCAGTACGTGCAAAGGTATCCTCGGAGGAATAACATTCATGTGCCACCGTGCTGGATCTTGCTGCGCCGAACTACCGGGCTATTTGTCGAAACGCCCGGTCTTTAGGCAGATGACCTTGCCGTACAGCAGGTGTATCTGCCGAAACGCCCGGTGTTTCGGCATTTATTCATGCCGAAAATGCGGGCTCCGTCATAACCTGCCGTTTGGCAGGGTTACTTGCCGACAATGGGTTATCCAGTAGTCGGCACAGAGGGATCCTTATTACAGCGTGCGGTTGTTGGATCTAACTAAAGTTCTCAGTCTAATTGGCTGTACGGAACATAATGACACCAAAAAATAGGTGTTCAGTTGAATCAGCTCGTAACTACAGGCTAAGATTAGCTTTAAACTAATAAATTTTAGGGCCCGTTCATTTTTACAAGGGAGGGGCCGAAGGAGAGTCAATGGGTTTGGAAAATTGCATAACCCCCAATGTAAGCTTACATAGGCCCATTGCTAAAACCCACAAACCAGCGGCCATCACCCACACCAATTAGGTAGATCATATGATTAGGCCTACTGCTGATATGCAGACAGGTGCTTGGTTATGAATAATAAAATTAACATGCCCCCCCTTCCATCAGAAAAACTAAAATCATAAACCCCTTATTTTCAAGTAGAAAATAACCGGGTTAGACAATCCCAATATTGGTACTCACGCACCGGGCCCATCATAACCAAACCTTAACCAAATTCTAACCCTAAATTTAACCCTAACACTAAACTTAACCCTAAACTATAACCCCAACCCTAACCTACCCCGGTGCAACCGGCATAATTCATAAAGGGGAACTTAAATCAATGCATATAAACCGTATAAAGTGTTCGAATTCGGCGGGCTACCTGCTAAACGAATGTTAGCAAGGGGTATTCCATGGGGTCTATGTGGGTGATTTTGGCGTTTACAACAATCGTATTTACTCTACTATACATAAATGCTTGTTCATAAATGCCAAAAGCCATGATTTTTAATGAGTTATTGTAGAATTGCCATAAAATCCACGAAAATGCGAAAACACGTGCTCTACGCATCAACAGCATGTTATTTACCACTTCCCTTCTCCTCAGGCCGATGCTCGGGGTTCTTCGGCAGGTCTGAGAGGAGGGAACTTCGGCACCCGGGTATTCGGCCCGGGTGTGTTTCGGCACAACATATTCGAAGCCTTGGGATTGCTACACATCCACCCTACGCATCCACAATGCTGGCCTGGTCTACAGCGCTGCTGGACTATGCCCTCCCAGTATGGCGGAATAGCTCTCACACTAAGAAGCTGGACACACTACTCAAACGAAGACCATGAGAACCATTTCTAGGTCTCTAGTTCCACACATCTGAGTTTTTCTAACCGTGATTTGAGGCATTGCTAACCTGCAGTTGCTTCGAAGAGCCGAACAACACACGTAAAACTGGTGAACAAGGAGATGTTGGACAAAAAGCACTGTGCTAATATTGTCAAAGGAATCACCCAACTGGCAGACAGAGACTCGACTCTCGGCGACCTTTTTGTCGAACACGCTGCTAAACTCTCCGCTCTACATTCATCATTATACAGATGTCTCAAAAAAAATGGTACAATCAAAAACCGCTTTTTTCCAAATTATATATCAACATAAGTAAGTCGCTTTGTACATCACATTAAAGAAAACGGACCAGGCTTTCCAGGACTTTTTATTTCATCTCATTTGCTGTTCAATCGAGAGATTAACTCCAGTGTTGCGGAACACAAAAATCGAGTTTGTGCCGCTTTCTGGTTGAGTGCAAACGGTGAACGAATTTGTAAACATAAGTTATTCACACGTGAACAAATATGACATTCTTTAAAAAGGGATTAACTTCATAAAGAAACTCTTAAAGATAAGAAGGGGACAGTTACGCACCCCTAATGGTGGACGTTATGATCAGTAAGTTTCTGGCTTTAAGATAAAGTGAATAACATTCGACATAACTGTTGTTTGTTAGAAGAGAACCCATGAGCGTACATGGCATGCCAGCAACCTGGAGGAGAGTTTCTATGGTCTTGAGTATCATTTGGAAACGCAAATTCCTACCAACACTTTGATACTTTACTTCCACAATTCCAATTTTTTATTGACTTCAAACTATTAGTAAATGCACAAAGCATAGTGCAATATTTTTAAACCATTTCTTTGGAGTGTTTATTTGGTTGCAATTCCTTCCGTTCCCAGGCAATATTTTAACAGATACCAATTTTGTAATAAATTCGAAGTTCCCATTTCATTGACGTGCAATTAAAATTGGTGTTGTCTTTAATTTATGAAAAAGAAGAATTTATCAATTTAACTGATTATGTTGTAACCTACTTAAAACTTGTGTACGAAAAAACTGGACGATCTTTGTTATTTAATCGGTGTTTGGTTTCTTTTGTCAGGTTTGACTAATGTCTTTGTGAGCTTCAAAATGAACAGAGCACATTGAATAACTGGGCGAAAGCAGACTCTGACCAATGCATAAAATAAGTGGCACACTACAAATGGGATGATGGTATATCTTGCAAAAATTAGATTAATCTCTGGAATTGTGTCGCAAAAAGCAATAAGATGAAAAAAACACCCTTGGAAAGCCTAGGTCTTTCGCTTAGATTATGCCCAAAGTAAGTAATGACTTATTTTTAAATGTATATTATAACCAATTTTTTTTCTGATTGTACCATTTTTTGAGGCAGGCTGTACAGGAATGGAAACATTGCCTGGGGCTAGATACCCGAAACCCAGACCAATTCACTATCACACATATGACAGAGCTCACACCTAGCAACCGTCTACGTAAGGAATGAGGGTCACCTTGAACAGGAATTGCACCAGGTGTCGGTCGTTTCAACAGCAATGTGTACCGATGGGGGCTGCGGCCCTCGCCAACCTGCCAATGTGGCTCTCCATCACAGACTGCGGATCACCATCTCAATGCGGTGCCCCTACATTTCGTCTAAACCGGTTTTTAGATATTAGACTTATGAAACCCCAATCAGTAAACAGTGAGTTTGCTCCACCAAACCATACATTTAGCTGCTTGCGTCATACGCAAGAAAAAGAAGAATCTTCATCGTTCTGGATGTTGTTACGAAAGGCTATTTGGGGTTTTGTTTGTTTGATTATTTGTTTTAATCTGATAATGTAAGGCCGTGACCTTTTGCACAGAAAGTCAACATTTTAGTTAAACGAGGGGTCTCCACGTAGGAAGTGAAGAAAGAAGTAAAGAGAGGACCGGCCGACGAAACAAAGTAGGTATATGAGATTAACAGGCTCGGTGATCCTTTAAAAAAACGCGCATGGCAAGCAACGATTTAAAATTCCCCCGCAAGTTCTGGGGCCAAAAAATTGTATTTTTTTTGTTTAGATATACAGATGGCACAAAGAACTTACGTTCACCAAGCAATTGACGTCGACACATCTTCTCTTGAGTTATGTTAGAAGACCTCACCGGACATTCACAAATATATCTTACTTGATTTGGTACTGTGGACTGAAAAAGAGATAACAACACACATTATCACCTATTGTCGTCAAATAATCTCATTTACCCGTCATCTCCAATTAAAAGTTGCCAACTCGAAATTATGTAATCAACTTTACATTATGTCTAAATTGACTCATTTATCCATAAAGAAATATCAACTGGCAAATATGTTGTCAATTAACTCATTATATTATGTCCAAAAGGGGGCTGGCCCATTGAGGTAGTATAAAGTTTCATCTTGACAGAATTGTCTTCACCCCAAAACCCCAAGTTTAAAGTTTCGCGCCGATATTTCAATCCGTTTTATATGAAGAGCTGAAACGAGATTTTGTGACCCCATAGGGTACTGTGTCAAATTAATATTGGTCGACCAAAATGTAGTCCATTTTCGCTCATAACTTCTAAACCAAACATCATTTAGTCCTAAGATTTCACAGGGTAAATGAGAAAAATAGTAGCTTTCTTATGGTATCAAAATTTTGACCATTTCCGGTAAAATCTGGGGTCCCTGGGGACGAGGCTATTAGCGATCGGGCCATGGACCTTCAACTAATTATGTTGAAAATATCTCATTTATTTCGGCATTTCGAAATGATGGCGTCAACCCGAAAATTTTGTCAACTTGAAATGATGTTAGCAATTTACGCATTCATTATCTCATCAAATTATATCGTCTGTCGTCCAAATATCTCGTCATTTCGTGATTTCCCTTTCGTTCTTCCACACATTTGCTTTGGAATTATTTTTGACTGCGCCGGCAACGGATATTCTCGTTCACGCAAGAGCGCGGCCACCCCAGGAATTAGCTTTACTTACACTTGCACTCACGCATTCAATTCCCAACATTATCGCCTTAGACTAACTCGGTGAAAGTAAGTTTTGACGTACGACTCACTCGCATGATTTGGTGTATTCATAATCCTTTATAATCAAACAAGTGGATGATGGCATTTGTTGTCTTATATTAATTATATATTTTACGTTAATCGAAAAAATTGTCCGTTCCAATTTGCAATTTTGGGCTGTTCAAACAGCAGCTCTGAATTCATACAAAAATTACGTAGACCACTTCATAATCCTTTACCAAATCGTATGGTACTTATTCTTGGTCAATTGATTTTAGGAATACTTGAAAATTGGCCTTTCGATAACAAAATTCGATTTTCGAGTCGAATAACGAATTACGAATAACGTAATACTGAAGCCAACCAAATACATTACAGAGGTCCTCTCGGTTAAATCAATAGAAAACAAAAAGGCAAAACGAACGTGTCCGTAGCTTACCACCTTCCTTTGTTTTACTGCATTCTTCATGTGACCATTCGCTCCATTTTCTATATCCGTCCTGCTGGTTCGCCCTCTTATTTTTTGCTCTCAGCTTTACACAATATTCCGTGTAAACAGTGAGACCAGTGACTGCTCGACTTCTGCTAGATGACTCGTCCAGCTGATGTGTCTGTGAAATAAATAAAACATACACCAAAATAAATAAATAAGAGTAATAAGAGAAATGGTATTGGAGCGCACATGTCCTCTGTTAAATAGCAGCCAAGATCTATTTGCTCACATTTGCAAGTTCAGGATCTTCTATTTTGGTAAAACAAAGGAAGTGTTTATGACCTAAAATTACTACTAGCTCAGTTGGTAGAGCACTGGTCTCGCAATCCAGAGGTCGCCGGTTCGAATCCCGCTTCAACCAATTCTTTACTCACGTTTAATATGTAATTTGTAATTGTTCTTCAATCAGCGTGCATCAAATATGTCGTTTTCCCATCTTCTGTTCTTGCGGTATGGACCCATCACATGTCGTGGTGAGGCAATAGCGCATCCGAGATCTAAACGGGAAGGCTGTGGGTTCGAGTCCCATCCACAGCAGGTTCATTTAATAGTGCTATGTCCGCGCTATCATCAATTTCTCTCGTATTTGTAATATTACGTATTTGTATATATAAGTGCCACTTACGTTGTCTTGCACTGAAAAGGTGCAAAAATGTTAATGCAAGACACTTACGTTGGCCTTGCACTGAAAAGGGGCAAAAATGTTTAATGTAAGACAAGCGGAAAAGGCGCATTACACATACGTTACCTTCTTTTTCTAATTTACTTTTTAATCACATCTCTTAACACATATTATACAAATATTGACTGCTATGAGGGGCATGGTTGAAACTATAGACCCAACTTGATCTCGAAACCATACTATGCCCCGAGGCGTATACCGAATATATAGATTTTTGTCATCTGATTGGTTAAAAGAACATTCTAATCCAGGATGCTAACACATGCCTATATCATGTGTAGGCCATGACGCGCATGAATGGTTTAACAATTTTGTGTAACTTGGGGTCCAAAACTTGTGAAGAATTAGCAATCAACCTTTCTTGTGTTGAGGAAGTGATGTTGGAGTCCAAAACGGATCGCCGTAATCGACTTCTTGCCATTTTTTGTCGGCAAGATGCGTACAATTTTCCTTGACACCAGTGGCGTAGCCAGGTGGGGGCAAAGGGGGGCAGAGTGCCCCCTCTGAAAAAAATCTTGAGGGGAAATCGGGAAATAAAACATGGATATTCATGTTAAATCAGCCCCTTTTCGGATTCTTTTGCCCTGCGACCGGGAAATTTTTGCTTGTGATCGGGACGTTTGTTGCACCTACCGGGAAATAGCCCCCTCAGAACCACCGGGCTGGCTACGCGCCTGCTTGACACGGCCTGCAGACGGTGTCAAATTATAATCCTCGAATATCTTCACGGTGTATTTTACCTACCGCTTGATTCATTTCAGATCTTCATCTACAAGCTCAAAGCATGAATACTGATGCTGCGATTCAGCCATTTCCTTGCTCTTGTTTGTATCAGACTTACACGACAGCACAGTACGGAGTAAACAAAATGCGATGGTCTGCTTATATTCATCTCTTACACCAGCTTCAATATGTACACTCATACGGATGAATAGTTCGTACGACAGTCTTTTACGCTGAGAAGAGGTGTCCCGGGTATAGTTTATGAACTAAACAGCTAAATTTTACCCTGTATAAACGCCCCAGGCTTTGCATTATGCATATTCCAACTGTTCAACCAATGGCGACTTTTGATTGATATTTATTCTTTGACTGTTTCTAAAAACAATTCACAAAGTTATTGGTTTTTATCTCAATTAGTTGTTGGGTAAGCCTTAGTGTTTATTAATTTTACTAGCCTAGAAGTGACAAATATATATAATCGATACGGTGAAACTAATCAATACATTTCAATATAGCCAGGACTTATTATACTGTGCGCCCACAATACCTTGCCCCATAACGTTTCCTTTTCAACATATTTTTAAGAAAATTCTATACCTTATTTTGCCCACTTTTCTGATACGCCAATTCATAAACCAAGTTCTTCGTAAAGTCATCGTTCTTCCATTTCCACCCATCTGGTGGTTGCCAGGATACACGCAATGCTGTCTCATTGATGGGCAATACCGTTATGTTAGTCGGTGGCCTGGGCATCGCTTTGAGAGGAAGAAAATGTTACACAATTAAAAGATCACTTTCAGATTACGATAACAACAACAATAACGATATTCATAATAATAACATGGCCAAACCATGCCAAATCAACAAATAGTGAAAGCTCGTACAACATCAAACCTTGTCCCGTGAATAACCATTTTTTTTCCATTATTTTTTCTTGAAATAGAAGGCCAATTTCTCATCAAAGTTGTTTTGTACATTCACTTGCAAACTGTCTCAAAGTACACACACACATATACACACACAGATTTCGACGACGTGTCGGGGTTGGTACATTTACTGCACCCACTTTGCCTGCTCCCAGTCGAATTCAGCAGCCTTTACGGAATAAAGTGCATGTAATACTGTACTTTATTCCGTCAAGGCTCTGAATTCAACTGGGAGCAGACAAAGTGGGGTCACAAAATGTACCAATCCGACGTGTCGCTAATTAACGGCCTGTTAATTATAGACTTAGTACAACATGTCTCCTGCATAACCAGGCAGGAGGCATTTGTGATATTTTCTGGCAAAGAGAAACAGAATTACCTTACCATGGCTTTCTCTTCGAAAAACAAAGCAGTACGATACAGGACACCTTTTGTAATATATAAGCTCATCATTATTTAGACAGATGCATGTTTCATCCATAAATTCCTCTAGGTCACTACTAGAGGTGTATTTGCTTTCACACTGTGTAATATCGAAGAGACAAGATTGGTCTTTCTTGTCGAATTTCTTGCACTTGACTTCCTATTGTAACCGGATTTGAAATGAAGGGTAGACAACCCATTATCCTAAGAGGTAGTCGGCCCACCCACCTTTTCTCAATCCGGATTATCGCAATATTATAGTTCAAGCGGCACATCATCATCGTCGTAGTCGTCGTCGTCGTCGTAAATCATCATCATCAGCCATCATCTTCATCATCTTCATCGTCATCAACGTCGTCGTTGTTCTACTGCAGGACGAAGCCTCAACATGTTTCCAGCTGGATTAAAGCCTACCCTGGCCTGGGGGTTGGAAGGAACCCTGGTATCTAGTGATGAGGGCAGGTATCAGATACGATCATCTGTGCGCAGAATGACTTGTCTGAAACACGAAACCACCAGTTTTACATGCCTCCCCAAACCATGAGGCGCCGAGCGTCCATTGCATATATCTGCACATTCTATACAATGGGTGGGAGCGATTAAAAAGTCAAGAATATCACTACATTTTTAATTCTTCGTGATTATGCAATGTCCGATCTTAGAGGAACTATATATGTGAATAAAACAAAGAAAGCCACTGGTCCAGCGCCTTAGGCGCTCGGCCACCTCACCTCGCTCTCGTGTCCTAATATTGTTTTACATGACATATCACAGCTTATCCCCGAAGCGTGGACAAGATATGGTTTAGGTAATAAAGTTTCCCGCTTTCCAAGCGTAACTATGCCATAAGCCTTGGACAAGAGAAATATTACAGTAGCTTCCCACAATGCATTGCTTCCAATGAGGTTTTTGTACAGGTAGGCTTGTATTGCGAATTCGTTAGGTGATGAAACGTGCGCTAAATTGACAGTACTGATCACAAACTTGCTATTTAACTAAGGGTGGTTTCAAATGGGGGCTCTTAACAGATTAGCATGACTACCTGTACAAACACTTTCAATGGAAGCAATAGCATTGTGGAAGCTAGGCTGATATCTTCTCTTTGCGCCTTGTGACTGTCAAAGGAGGTGCAACACGGTGGGGGGGGGGGGGGGATAGACACTGTGCATTTCATCAGGCTTCCTTCCATTACAGCTTTCCTAAGGTCTGGAAGGACCGTGTATTTCGGAGTAAAGTGTGCACTTTCATTTTTTTCATATAACTGTTTTTTTCCAAATAGTTTTGGATGTTAAATTGCATTGCGCCTTGAGCGCCTTTCTTTGCCGGATATGTGCGCTTTACAATTTTTCATTATAATTTATTGTTATTATCACATGGAGCTCAATCTTACGAGGCTAGGACCATACAACAAGCTTGGCTGTCTTACAAAATATGGTCTGACTGCGGGTCACTATTGTAAGATTGTCGCCGGGCAATGTGTTCGACTGGCGTTGACTTTGGGATAAGACGACGGAGCACTATATAAACTTCCCACAGACCACACAGGTGGCGTTTAACTACGGCCGGAGACCATGAACCCGCCAGTCGAGAACCCTACCAGTACTTTATAGTACTTTACAATAGTTGGCAAAGGTATTAGGGATGAGAATCATGATTGATCTTCCGAGTGGAGCTGGACATACTCTTGGCCATCCGGTGTCCATGGAATGAACTTGTACGTATACAACGTGTAAAGTTGTATTGCATTTAAGCGGAGGCAGCACTTGGGAGGATTGTGATGAGGCTGGCAATTGTCTTGATTCCTATGGGTTTCAAGTCTGTGCATAGACATGACTCGGCGGGGCGGCTCTTGTGGCTCGATAAGCCGGCAGGAGGCATTTAACGCTGGATCAAGCTTTTTAACATGGGGTGATCATTCCCATACAGGGCAAGCATACTTTGCACATTAGTAGCACAGGGCAAGTGTCGTCGATCTTAGGGTATGTGGGCGAGCACCCCATCTTGTGCCAGTGAGTTTTTTTCAAGATGTTTGGAGAAAACGTCACCATGTCACAGTATAGGGCCAGAGTTAAGGGTATCATGTTTAGGTATACTTGGATGACGTATTTACCAAAACGTATAGTAAATCTAAGCCATCGTGAGACTTCCAAAACTTTTTGGACACAGTCCACTGTTCAGGAGAGGAGGCATTTTGTATCCACAGAATCAATAATATCTCAAGAGGACAAACTGGATATGTTTTACGTTTACCGCATGGACCTATATCATGCAGGCAGGTCCTATAACGGATACTTGCAGGTTGTGTCTTTGTATTATTTTATAATTTCATTGATTGTATTGTAAAAATTGTTGTATTCAACATTTTGCTGCCATAAGATATGTTTTAAATAACAACTAAGTTGTGAACTAACCACTTTTAATCTTCACTTGCGTCCGATTCGCTCTCGCTGTTAGAATCAATTTCAATTTAAAAGATGTTCTCTTTATCCCAATAAGAGCTCTCCACATTAAAGATGTGTCACACTGCATTTGTCACGTCAGAAGCTGAAATCTGTCAAACTTATTTCTTAATCGCTGCCAAACTGAATTGTCTATTGTTCCTAGAAACGTAACCCCTCATGTTGGCCATTATCAGCTCTTCAGGGTTCAAGTCATAGTGGTAGCGAGCCAAAACGTACAATTTTATGACCGTATTTTTTAGCCAGAATGTCAATTTCATATTTTTGAGCTCGTGGTTTATTTTATTTGATGACATTGTAGAGCTCCTTTTTCGTATACGTGGCGGGAGATGAGAATATTCCGGCTTTTCCACCATTCTTGCATTTCTGTTTTTGCTATTGGATGTCGGAAGTTTCTCAGCTTCGACGCTATGATAGCTTGCAATCTCCATTACGGTAATGGACTCTTTGGATATGTTTGGAAATAACTATGCTTTCATCCGCTCTTGGAAATGTTTAGCGTTCATCTGGTTATGATCCTCCCCTGATGCGTTTTTTTGACACTTCCAGCAATGCATAATTACTAATCGCTGTCCACTCCTTAGTGGCGGTGGGACCGGGAACACACCATGGTGTGACAAGTGTTAATCCATGTTTTGTCAGATATATAGTTTGTGAAGGTAATCAGTTTGTCTGATCTTCTTAATTTTGCGTATATAGATATTCATAGACAGTTGCATCAATATCCACTTAAAGTAAACGACTGTACGGACTAAACAAATATGGCTTGAGCGATAACGATACATGGCAAATACGCCAGGTAGTAAATGGATTGGGAACGTGGCAGATAAGAGGTTGAAAAAGATAGACTTGACTGCAGGGCTGTCTGACTTACCCCATATCCTGTACATTGCGATAATTGTATGCCTTCACTCTGAGAAATGGCATGGTAAAATGTGCAAGAGTATCAGTCCACGAACAGTTAACATCGTACATATCACGGGAAAAACATTTCAATGGTTGATTCGAGCCTGAAAGTGAAACATGATCAGAGAAACAAGTCTGTTAGACAGATGCAAATAAATAATAAATAATTGCATTTATATGGCGCTCTTTAGAGAACACATCGCCTTACAACAAATACTTAAAATAGTACTGTATAAGAAAAACTAACAAATCCAAAGTTAACAAAATTTTAAACATCAGAAAATGAGTATGTGTTCAGGGGCCGTTTAAAGACACTGGTATATTAGCTTATATTAAAGGTCCCAGGAAATGAGACGATAAACCTAGTCCAAATCTTTACGGGGCATTCCATTCCAATAAACAGGGCCACAAAAAAGAATACACTACCAGTGACATCATTAGTGAAACTATTGATTTTCAGTCAGTGCCATGAATAGATTCACACCAGTCACCTGAAATTTTCTATTACTCTCTGAAAAATCAATAGTCACTAATGATGTCATCACCAACACAAATATTGAATGCTTTCTCGCCCCTCCTTGTAGACTTGACACAAACCACATCAATTCTATTTGCATTTCCTGGGGCCTTTAAAGGTGCCTCTCTGATGTAAACAGGAAGCTTGTTCCACAGCCTAGGACCATTCAGCAACACTGGTCCACAACGCAATTGTAAAGTTACACTTACAAAAAAGGTGAGTGAGTGTTTCTTCTTCCCCATTACAAAAAGTACACAGGTTAGATTCTTTTCTACCTATTTTAAAAAGGAGTTGACACCCAAAATTCTATGAATGATTCTATACTGAATCCATTGAAGTTTAGTATCCATTGTACATTTGAAAGGAATACTATAAATATTCATCCACATATTAGAGTCATAATGTCCAGCTTGGTATTCCATTTATATACCAATAAACTTTCTAACAATTTGTTCACCCCAACAAGTGAATCATAAATCTCCTTGATCCTTTCTTTTCTCTCAAGATAAACTCAAAAATAAATTACTTTTGTGGAAGAGAAATATCAACAACCTCATCAAGATAATGGTGGAAATAGATCTCACTATGCCACCGTATTCAATAAAGTTAGTACGGACCTTAAATTTAGCCTTCAAATCTGCTAAGGAGAAAAATTTACCATTATCATCCAAAATATCTGCAACAAAATTAATCCTTTTTTTGTGTCGCCTGCCCTAAGGCAGGAAGACACATAGGGATCACTTTGTCCACTGTAGTTGATGTCTGTTGATGTCTGTTGATGTCTGTTGTGAAAAAGGGTTAACATTTGCTTGTAATATCCACATACTTTGATGGATTTAAACCAAACTTGGGTCACAGGTGCAACATGGCATCCCCCATTTGTTGATGAGGTCAAAGGTCACATACCGAGGTCAAAGGTCATGTGAGGTCAAGTTGTAAAATAGGCTGAGAATGTAAAATTGACCTCATTTGAAAAGTTGAAGTTCAATTGGAACCAAACTTAGTCATAGGTGCAACATGTGATCCCTCATTTGTTGATGAGGTCAAAGGTCACATACCGAGGTCAAAGGTCATGTGAGGAAGTTGTAAAATAGGCTAAAGTTAAAATTGACCTCATTTGAAAGTTGAAGCTTCAATTGGAACCAAACTTATTCATAGGTGCAAATGTGATCCCCATTGTTTGATGAGGTCAAAGGTCTATACCGAGGTCAAAGGTCATGTGAGGTCAAGTTGTAAATAGGTGAAAGGTAAAATTGACCTCATTGAAAAGTTGAAGTGCAATTGGAACCAAACTTGATTCATTAGGTGCAACATGGATCCCTCATTTGTTTGGATGAGGTCAAAGGTCACATACCGAATTTCAAAGGTCATGTGAGGGGGTCAAGTTGTAAATAGGATGAAAATGTACAATGACCTCATTGAAAGTTTAAGTCAACTGAGAACCAAATTGGTTTATTGAGTTTACATGCAAGCCCTCATTTGTGATGAGGTCAACGGTCACATATTCAGGTCAAGGTGTGTTAGGCCTATAATTCAACAAACCGCGACGGCAGGCGAACAAGAGCGTCCGATGGGACCGATGTATTTTTATCAATGACTGTTAGTGAATACTCTATATCATTATACTAATGAAATCTTAGAAACACGTAAAAATCATTTGGCGGGTGAGACTTCACAAATTTGCCACGGCTATTAAAACATCACATACCAACAAAACATTGGGATTATTTTATCGAGAAATTTGAGGATAGCATGGTGAACTCAAAGAGAAACTACCCAGTGTTGAGTCAATAAAAACCCACATTCAGGAGGAAAGATGTTTCTTTGAAAGGTTATTTTATAACGTATTTTGCTTCAAGGTTTGCTTGGTGTGTACAGAGCTAAACAAGTTATCAGAAGATTTTATTTGGTGTCTTTCGGACTTTGAGGTTCAGGAAATATGTCAATTTGCGGAGAGACCTAAAATTTCGGTTTGGTCCGAGTTTAGCCATACAATGCGGAGAGAGACTGACACCGACTAACACCATAACACATCTAGCAACAAAGCACAATTCCACAGCAATTTCAGGATGGTTATGCGATTCTTCTGACAAAAGCATATCAGTTTGAATTATAAAATGGTCTATTGTGTAACAGAATTATAAGTAAAATATCTTCAAAAAAAAACTCTAAATTACCATGTTCAATCAAAAGAGTAGTTTGAAAAATCACTCCATATCAATGTCTCAGTCATGAACATAATGAAATGCTCAGAGATTTTGTTTTACATCTCAAGGTAATATTTGCACAAATACAGTATACTCAGCGTCCATAAATTGCAAGAAGAACTATAAAGCTGACGTTTTCTGTAAATAAATCGAATTCCCCTTAAACACTCTATGGTTTCACTTTTGCACTCCCCCAAGTTCGTTTGGAGGTAAAACCATGAAATCTTTGTTGAACCAAAGTTAAACTGTGGTCTTACACAGACTATCTTGAATTTCTAATTGGGAAATTGAAAATTTTTTACTTAGCATTTTCTTTGTAATCTCTGGGATATTAATTTTTTAAATCCTTCAATTACTCTCCCACCTTTTATTGTTTAACAATAATTTGGTGTTAAATGTTTGTACTCAATCACCGCTAGCTACTGCTGATGACCATGTTACTATATGTAAGCGAGTATCTTTCTTTGGCTCCAAATCGGCTAAACAGGATTTTTAAGTTCTCAGCAAAATAGGCGTAAACTTCTTCCTCCCAAAGTCATAATGACACCAAATAAACGGTTTTGAAAGCATGTTATCTTTCTTATAACCATAGCAAAACATTGAGCAAAAACAATTCTTAACTTTTTAATATTTTTTATTCTGAATGTAGGGTGTTTTGAATCACACTGTAGAAAAAGTGGCCCCACTCAAAGTTGTCATTATCACCACGCTCTTCAGGGGTGAATTTGGCTGTCATGGTTACCAGGTGCAGGACCAGTCAGGCATTTTTGCATCAATACTCTACCGGATGTAAAATTCATACAATTTAATCTGTTTCACACTTCTTTGAAAGTTCTGCACAAATACAATGCTTTTTTCCAATACATTTCCGCTACAGCTACCAAGGTTAAACATATGCGGGAAAGGGGCCCAACTAAAAATTTGTTCGCCAAAATGATCGTCTAGGCAATTGGAAGAATACAGGTAAGTGTACACATACAAATAACATATCCCAAAACAGGGGGCTACCATAAAACTTAATTAAACCATTTTTGTCTGACCATGCGCTATATGAAATTCACGCTAGTGTATGTGGGATAGTATTGTGTGCAGGGTGCAGAAAACACAGACGACAAAGAAAAGGGGGAAGGAAGGAAAGTACAAGGTAATGTCAAAGTAAATTCCGAGGAGTAAATTATAAAACAAGACTTAGTGAGAATCAAAAGATAATGAGTAAACCTTAATGATTCTTGGACATGGTTGTTTGATATATAAGAATCTCGTTGAGATATTGTTGTAGTGGATTACTATCAGTTTACATTAACCCAGTTGTATTTGAGTTCTGGGGCTGTCCTAAAGGGGGAACAAACTGTCCCCCCGCTTCACCCCCAAGAAGTTCAGATAGCATCTGAACCGTTTTTTTTAGCCATTAGTAACGCTGTCTGCCTATCTTACTGAAAATAAGATTGCGGCAAATGTTGCGTAAAATAATGGAAAGAAATTGCAGCACAATGCCTATATGTAACCCTGTTATGCAAGCCAGTTGCTCTTTCATTGAAAACACAAAAACTGTTAGATCAGAATCAACTAAAAATTTGTGAAGCTTTTCTCAAGGTATCGAGTGGAACCTTAAATAAACTGAAAAGGCCTGAATCACCGAAAAACACTTGCACCCAATTATTCGTGAAGTTCGACTTGAAAGTATATCATTGATGTATGAATTGTGAGAGCCATGCACTGCATGTCCTCTTTTCTTAGCGGAAGTGCACCACATTCTAGATAATCTACCAATAGCGGATTTGGTTTGTTGGTACACATGTGGGGAAACCCGCTGCAGGTGGGAAAACGATGGTTGGGTGAGAACAAGTTATCACTTTTATGCAATATTCAATGTCATAAGCATAATAAGATTTTCGAAATATCAGAAATATTCTGAGGCTCTTCGTGGTCAGTATATGATTGTGTCATCAAGTTACAACTACAGGTTAATTTACATGATCTACGGATGTGAAACATTCAAAGAGAAGTACATCTGATAAATGTTATTGCTATGACATAATGACTACTAATAAATGTATCTTCATTAAATATTCAACCTGCAAACCCTATTCTGTAATATACCAAGTAGATACATAAGCGCGTAATGAATACTAAACAGTTTCACGAAGTTCCATTGGTAAGTCTAGTCTAGAAGATTCTTATTTTTATTGGCAACATTTTGTTCTAAACGGAAGAGTAGGTGGGACCGGGGGAACGTGAATTTCCGCCGAAAAGTTGAATTACTTTTCACTCAACGTCGTCCCGAAAATGTAACGTGAGTGTATATAATACATTTAACGCCCCAAAAATGCAAAAAACCAGTTATGCACTGATGCAGAAATATGTGTCACATAATCATTTTAACTCATGAAACTCGTCTATCTATCATCAATAAGATCAGATATATCAGGCTTGTTTACGCTCCTAATATTTCGGGGAAAAAATTATAGATTTTCAAAATATTTAAATGATATATCAATGTTCACTAGGATCCTCAATTTTGGAATTACCAAATATATTTTATTTTGTATGCAACATTGCGATCTTGCAGAGAAACACCTGTTTTATTATGCCAAGTCATTAAAGGAATTCAATAGTGCGCATATCATCTTGCATGATTATTATTTAAAACCGCCATTGTCAGAGATGCTAAAAAATACGATAAAATGAACTAAACCTTCCTGGTGATTTCCTATTGGTGCACGATGGCACAAGACGTCATTGTTGTGAGATCCAATTGGCGGATATAGGTATGTTTCTGCATGATGATCGGTGTTGTAAAAACGCTATATTTTAGAATTGGGTGAACCTGATTACAGAAGAAAAATATAAATATACACTGAGCTTGATTCAAGACTTAGCCAGTAGTTAATTGGGATCTCCATGCATGATTATGTTAGATTTATCACATAAACTTGAAAGCTTTTTGTTGCTGGCACCTTTGAAATCGAAAGAGCAACCGACCAGTTTTGGAATCAAAAAACGCTTCCGTCTGTGACCCTAAAATTAGACATCTGCGGCAGACGGACTTGTGATATACTGCTGATTAATTGTGTAAGAACTTTTCGTCCTGAACTGTCGAAAAGTTATCTTCACGACTGCTCCGAAAAAGGGAGATTACAGTCTAGTTACTGAAAAAAGAATCCCATGGGATTTATATTTAGAATTAAGGGCAGTAAACTAACCAATCAATGAGCGAGCTTTTAATAATGGGCAGCAGAGGTAATAGAATGTGCATTCTTAAACACTTGAGATTGTTTTTACGCAATTTCATTGGTTCATAGCAGTGTCGATATTCGGGGGCGATTTATCACACGGTACAGCGTGACGCGTCGGACGGCGATTACGCATAGCGCATGCTCGACCAATCGAATGCGGCAAAGTGACATGGACTGATCGATTTAAATGCTTGGGTAGTTTGTTCGATAAAATCTACCATAATATTATTAATAGGGTTATTCATAACAGCTCTTCTTTGATAACAAGTGTTAAGATATAGATAATCGATGAGCCTAGATGGCGTCGTTAAATAACAAGCTGAATGCATTGATGAATTGGTTAACTTACCCGAGCGGCTTTGCCGCGAGAGGTAAGTTAACCAAGTCATCAAGCACGAAAGTTTGTTATTTTCACGAACGCCATCATGCGAATTAATTATATATTATACATTAGAGTATGAATATTAATAAATTTTTTTTTAAACATTTTTTGATTTTAAAACATGTAAAATTGGATTGCTACGAATATTAATTGTTGTCGTCGAATTTTAATTTAACACATTTAAAAAACACTTTTGTCCTTGTCACCATCCATTGACGAGCGTTAACCAAACCAAATGGGGTATATTGATTGCCTTCTGGCCATTAACCTCCAGTAACTAGATGGTGAGTGATCAGGGCGTTTCTTATACGAAGCAAAGAATGACGAGTGTTTGGTTATCCTTTGGTAGGCTTTGAATGAAGAGAAAGCAACCAGCATATACGAATTATAAAGACTATTAACCATATTCATCCCTAACACTACGCTGATGTAGTATATTTATAAATATCTTTATGGGTATCGGGGGAGTCGACATTTGTGGAAACAGCCATTTGATTTCACTGGCAATGAGGCCTAGGATGGGGAGCTTCTGCAAAGTTGATATCAAGAGGTTAAAACTGATTAGTACCTTTTTTTGGGGGGGGGGGGGGGGGGAGGGTGAGGAACCTTCTATATACAATCAGTGTTTGGTCAGATCACATAAAATTTCTTGGTTGGTTAGGTTTCTGTTGTTTGTTTTCATTTTGTTTCTTGCACTACCCTTAAGGAATTGCTGTTCTGCATACAAAGTTTAAAACAAAAAAACAACCTAAAACAAACAAAAACCAAATATAAAAAATTATATCATATATTGGCTGTAACAATAATAAATTGTGTCATGTCATTTACTGAGAAAATGTTTCATGTAAGAGCAATCAATTTTGAAAGTTCATTTAAGGTAAGCACAACGCCTCTATATTTCTACATACATACGTTGCATAGTGTGAAACCATAGAATTTTGTATCTTAAGTTTGCAATCAGTATAATACAGATCGCGCCGCTAACTAATTGTCGGAAAGTGTAGGTCTGAGAACTCATCACCGTGACCGTGCAGGTTCAGTTGTGACCCCAGATCCGAGGTGCAGTTATTAAAAAACAAGCTCTAGAGATGTTATTAAAATAACACCCCAGTAGCCTCTTCACGAACCCGATTCGTAGTAGATATCGCACGGGGAAAAACAATAGATAACAACAAAAGACGCCTAGCACGAGAGTGTTATAGAATGATAAAGGTATTGTTTTCGCCTCTGTCGGGTGTCTATAGTGTCATATCACACGGGGCGACAGCACTTATTTTATCGTAAAACAACTCGGCGGCGCCTCGCTTGTTCTACTTAAAAATAATGCTCTCCCCGTGTGATAGGACACGATAGATACATGGCAGAGGCTTAAAAATAAACCTTTATTCTGTAATATTGACACTGCATGCTGTCATTTTAGTCTTCTCTGTGAGGACAAACGTTTGAAATGCAACGCTACTATCATTGTGAACTTTAATCACACCCCCCTAAAGACAGTGCCAGTACATAAATACTCGTCAGAACATTCTGTATGTTGATTGACATTGCCATTGTAAATTTTGGACATTCCAAATTCTTGAACCAATCGATGTGATAATAAAAATTAAAATAAAATAAGAACTTAAAAAAACATAAAATTAAATCAATAGTGCCATGGCACTCAGTTGTTTGTGTTTGAAAGGATATTTCTTGGATCTGGTATTGGTATTCCACACGTAACATGAAATTAGGGGCCTCAGTTTAAATTGCGGTTGTAAGTTACGGTAACAATGGCGTTTTAAAACAGAAAGAGTTTATTGGGCAAATATCTTGGAGAAAAGTCTGATGAGCTAAAAAGACTGATTTGATGAAGTTAGGCATTCCTTTTACGGAAGATAAACATTCCATGAGAAATCAGGTTGCTAGTCAGGACAAGAGTGTAGGTTGAAGTATATTGGCAAAGTTGCAGATTACTTCTTTCTTAAGAATGAGATCATAATATGGGGGTGGCTTCCAAAATCAACCACCCATTGCACTGGCGGTTAATGCGGTTAACCGGTATCACTGTTTGAACAATATAACCGCTTCCAACCGTGTGAAAGCAATGCGGGACCGGTGTAAAGGAACTGAGTGTTCCCCCATGAGAGGAGTGTCCTAGCTACCATTAGCAACATGTACGCGAAGAAACCGGACCTTGTAGACGAAGGCCATTTGTGGGTACAAGGCCAAAACAAATGAGCATGCAGCCACTCAATGGAGAACACAATTAGAGAGATGTAATGGCTGGACACTCAGGCACCCAGGGATCCACGGTATTATTATGACCCGAGGCAAAGCACTCGATGGTGTAAGTTTTTTTTGAGCCACTCCTACACAAGATAATTAGTGCACAATTACCAGCCGACAACGACTGACATCAGGGTGAGAGCAGCAAAATGAGAGCAAATTGCGAAGTTGGTATGTTATATATTCCGTCTTCCCGAACAAGCGTGGTTGTATTCGCCAGCTTGTTTTCTGACAGCGATTCACTTCTTCCACGTTTCTATCAAATAAAAAAACATCGAATCAAGCCAAGAAATTAAGGACACTTTAATCTCTACATCCCCCCTTTAATTCATAATTTTGTATTTATGACGCTAAATAAATATATGGCAATTCATAGATTCAAAGCGATGTGAAGGCGGCCATATTGGCGGCCATCTTGGATTGAAGATTTCTCCTTGGAAGCTTTGCCATTATTCGTTAGGCCAGCGGCCGATCGTATATATTTAAGAAATCAGAAATGAGTATTTTTTTAAGGAAAGGATAACGAAATTTTCTCGAAATAAGGGTACGTATTCAGTATTGAAAAACCTTAAATATAAATGGGTGCCATTTATTTCTTTTAAATTTAGGCTTCTAAAGAATGAAGGAGTACTTGAGAATACCCTACACACAGCGACAGCGCGAAGCGACCTTTAGACAAAACTAGGCAGCGGCCGACCAGCGCGAGTGCTATTAGTGCTGGACATCATGGCTGTTGTTGAAATAGGTGGTTTATTGGGAGTGTTCGACGGTGCGGTAAACTAATTACTGCCGCCAAACTTCTGACAGTTAAGGCCTTTATCTCATCGAAAATATTGCTACTGGATATGATTTTTTATTGCAACGTTAGCATGAATGAGTTCTTCTTCAAAGTATCGACCTTTGGTGAGGTCCAATTGACACATTGAAAATTTTCCCTATTGTGATTGTGTCGAGTGGTTTAGCCCGTTGAGTCATTTTGTATCGAACGACTAATAAAGAAGGGGGTTGGGCCACTCCCACCTCTACCTGTTAAGAATTGGGCAGCGGCGCGGACAGCGCGAAGTTAACCTTATGAAAGGTTGCAGCGGACGACAGGCAAAATTGGACATTTGAAAAAATGGATGTCGGCGACAGCGCCGAGCTCCAAGATTTTGTTAGGGCAACAGCGGCGACAGCTGTCGGCAACAGCGCTAAAAGAGGGTTTGCTTAGCTACCGTCTGAGTAATTTGTAACAATAGGCTAGGGAAGGGGGGTTTGGACCCCCACCTCTCTTTAAAAAATTGCGGCAGCGGCGACATCGACGAAGCTCCCGAGAATTACAGGCAAACAGCGGCGGACCGCGGAAACAGCGTGAAGAGGTGTTTGCGTCCATGTTGATCATTTTGACAGAGAAATAGGAAGGGGTTGGACCCCACTTCTTGTTTAGAATTTGCCAGCGGCGTCAGCGCACAGTTAACCTTTATGAAAAGTTGGCAGCGGACGACAGCGCGAAATTCACCTTTTACAAAAGGGGGAGCGGCGACCCCCCAAACAAGGGGCGCGAAGATCAAGATTTGGTAGGCACAGCGGCGACAGCGGCTAAAGCGAGAATGATTGTTGTTTAGCCGTTGGTCAGTTGTATCAAAGACTAAGGAAGGGGGTTTGGACCCCCCCCCCCCAACTTACTCCTGTGTAAAAATTGGGCAGCGGAGGACAGCGCGAAGCTCCAACCTTTATGAAAAGTTGGCAGCGGCGACAGCGTGAAATATGAACCTTTAAAAAGTGTTGGATGCGGCGACAGCGCGAATTGGACCTTTTGAAAAAGTTGGATGCGGCGGACAGCGCGAAGATCCAGATTTGACAGGCAACAGCGGCGCACGCGGCAACAGCGTTAATGATTGTTGTTCTAGTCCATTGAGTCATTGTATCAAAAGACTAAAGGACGGGGTTTGGAAGCCCCCACCCCCTACATCCTCCTGTTTAAAATTGCATGGCGCGACGGACAGCGCGAGCTCTAGATTAAAGGCAACAGCCGGCGACAGCGGCAACAGCGTGAATGATTGTTGTTCTGTCCCATTGATTATTTTTCAGAAAGACAAGGAAGGGTATCGAGCCACCCCCCTCCCCCCACCTCTCCCTGTTAAATTGGCCAGCGGCGACAGCTCGAAGTTCAACCTTTATGAAAGTTGGCAGCGGCGACAGAGCGAATTTGGACCTTTTAAAAAAAGT